>CM034005.1:446555-536904 GCA_019603395.1 Cyrtorhinus lividipennis
TAGTTAAAATACACTTTACACTACATTCGTAATAAGAAACCGAACTATCATCTTAAAATTAAGTGTAAGGGCTCTCTGATTTCAAACGGTATGTTGCAGTGGGAAATTTTTGAATGCTGAATTTAACGGCTTCTGTAGGTAACCAATATTGGTGGCCCAGAGAAATGCTGAAATTCCCAAATTTCGTTATCAATTCCTGAATGGTACCATGAATCAGTCTGAGATTGAGTAGTTACTGTTGGATGGAAAGTCACATTTAACTTGTTGCATAGGAATCAGCCAATTGTGTAGCAATGAAGGCCTGATATCGTCAGGCGCCTGAGCAAGCTGAAGACAGTTTCGGGTAAGGCCCGTTTGTTCTGGAGATCAAGAACCAAAACTAACTCGGCTTATTAGATAAGATAATATTAATAATAGACCAGCGTGACTGTCGGGTAGGCTAACAAGCCGAAGCGATAAAACGATAGTGACAAGACTTCGTGACGTTCGGGAAGAGGGAGAGGAAAGCTGTACTCACGGGCACAAAGAAACGCGATAATCCAATAATGCATGGTCCCTCGATGGAGTCTTTCGAACGGTACACGGCAGGCAACTGGATGCCCTAGAAGAGGAGCGGGAGGTCTTGCCCCTACTCTGCGTCTTATCGAAGCTCATTCCAGAGCATATTTTTCTGTAGGAGTCCTGGTAGGAGTTGGCCTCTTCTCGTCAAGATGGGAATGATGCGGATTGATTGCGAATCGATGCGTGATTTGCGGATTAAGATTCGAAATTTTCATTAGCTTTTATGAGCCTGCAGAATACATTTGTTTTGTCTCCCTCTGTCTGGCTCTGCACACAGAAAAACATTTAAAATTTAAATGTTGGTGTTAGAGACCAATTAATGGCTAACAAATTTTTAGGGATTTCTCGTTGTTCACCATCATCGTGCCTCCCCATCAAGACCGAGTCAGAAGTATGCTCTGATACTTTTGGTTGGTTATTCCTTGAATACTCCTATTCATAAGAAGGGAAATCGCTCAGATATCAGCACTTACAGGCCTGTTTGCTCCCTATCGACAATCCCCAAGGTCTTAGAGAAGTTGGTTGTACTCCTTCGGTCACCTGTGTTCTCAGCCGTCATCCTTCCTGAGTAGCATGGTTTCACCCGGGGTCGTTCAACCGTCTCCAATTTCACGGTGTCTTGATCAAAATTAGCAAATGTCCGTCCACCTTGCACCGTCCGCGGCCGCCGTCCACGCCGCTTTTGATAGTAGAAAATTTTCTAAAAATCTGAAATTTGGTCAGGGGTCTGATCGCGGCTCTAGTTGGTCCTCAACACTTTTCAGCCGGACCAAATTTGGCGGGTAGAGGTCACAAAATTGTATTTCAAAATATGATTTTCGAGATTTTTGGCGATCTAGGCGTGTGGGGTATCATTTTCCACTAAATTTTGGACGCTGAATCCAATGAGATGAATCCCGAAACGATTGGCACCCTCTGGATGAGGTTATGAGTCAAAATGTGTACCTATCTACTCATTTCGAATGTCTGTTTTCGAAATCTCTGGTACCTAGGCGTGTGGGGTATCATTATCTACTAAATTTTGGACCCTGAATCGATTGAGATGGGTCCGGGACCCACCACACCCACTGTCTCCCCCATGTTGAAGTAATGAACCTCCATGCGCCTGATTCGAGGAATAACCAACCCGTGTGTATGAATATACAGATTTTTTGAATTAATTTTTTTCAGCTCGCTGATAGCTCAAATGAGCATCGGTTGCGCTCCCTCATCTTTCTTCATGAAAATGTTTCCGATGGAAGCCCACGCAAGCTTAAATCCACCTTCTCTTTTCTTAATTTTTACTGCATTCAATAGTTTTCATTTCGAGAAGCGTAGCCTATGGTTTATGTGAATCTAGGTTGCCTCGCCCTGAATGAATCTCAAGTTCCACGTGGTCAGATTCTTCTTCCTCCGGGAAAACTGTCATGAATCGGTCTTTGCCCATTTTGCGCACAAAAGATAGGAAAATTGAACCAGGCATTCCTGGACTCGCAACGTTGCGGCTCCTAAGGCAGTTATCGTTTATTTGTTCTTGAATTTTTACATCAAGCGCCTTGCCGACCTGGACTACAAGGTCCAAGGTGTTTGTCGGTTTTCGTCGGGATCCCACTTATCTCGACGCAGTTTGCGAGCGATAACTGCTCCGCGTCACTAATTGAGTCTCCAACTCGATCACTTGGACGGTCAAACAACGTTCGGTGACCTCATTAAACACCTCCGTAAAGGAGTTAATCTTGGAGTCCGCTGAAAGTGTTTATTTTTGATGTATTTCTGATCAATTATATCCGAGTACCGATTCAAATGATGTTTCAGATCCTTCATCTCAGCTCTGAAAGTGTTAAATTATTTTTCAAAGTTGAAAGCTGCCGCTTTGGAATTTGCACGGAGTTCATTAATTACGTCAAAAATCTTCTGAGACGTACCCATTTCGAGCCCCCACTCTTGGCACCTTATCATTCTGTAGATCCTAGAGATGATACGGATCCACGATTTTAACGTCTTTCAACGCCAAATAATCCTCCTTTTGGTTGGTTATTCCTTGAATAATCAACCTATGTTTTCATGCAAAAAGTCAATCTCTCCGATTCGCCGCAACATTTTTTTCGGCGTTTCATTGTGTCTAGATCAAAAAAATCAAATGTCCGGGCGCCGTACACGCCGATTTTGGTAGTAGAAAATTTTCTAAAAATCTAAAATTTGGGTCGGGGACCCGTTTCAGGCCCTAGTTGTTCCTCGAAACGTCCCAGCCCGATCGGACCACATTTGGGTGGGGTAGGGGTCATTGTGTATTCCGATGTGGGTGTGAGATATCATTTTTTCAATAAATTTTGGACACTGAATCCAATGAAATGGGTCTCGAAACGATTGGCACCCACTGAAGAACTTATGGGTCAAAATGGGTATTTATCTACCATTTTGAATATGTATTTTCGAGATTTCTGGCACCTAGGCGTGTGGGGTATCATTTTCCACTTAATTTTGGACGCTGAATCGAATGAAATGGGTCCCGGGACGATTAGTGCCCTCTGGAGGAGTTATGGGGTCAAATGGGTACTACTATCTACAATTCTAATGTGTGTTTCGAGAACTTTGGTACCTAGGCGTGTGGGGTATCATTCCAATGAGTTGGACCCTGAATCGATTGGAAGGGTTTGGGGCCCGCCACACCATGTTCCCCATGTTGAAGATAGAGTCCCCATGCGCTTGGTTCGACCCGTGTGAATGAATTTCCAGCGTTTCTTGTATCTTCTTACAGCGTTTAGCAATATCCAATTGTTGAACGTAAGGTGTTCTTGTCGTAGATCTTGAGTTCTCGCCTTCTATAACCCAGTTTAACGCACTGATAGGTCTTTGTCTTCCAGGACCAATAAAAACAAAATCTCATGTTTAAATTCCGAAATAAAATTTCAAACATAAGTTCTTCAAATTGTTTTCACATTCATCAATATTCGTGTTGATATGCCAGCAAACACAGACATTTCATTTAGACAATATTCTGAAGAAAGGCTGATCTAGTCGAAAATTTGGAATTACCACACTATTCGACATAACAAAAGGGTTGAGTGAGAGTGTACTATCATCTCATAATCAACGATTTGCTGGCGCATGTTCCGGCAGAGCTCAAGGTAATGAAAGTACTGTAATGTACTACAGGTTGTGACTACTAGATGATCAATGCCGCTCTTAGAAGTACCGCATACTCTTGTAGGTTGCGTGATGAGGCTGATATACCCCAACGACAGTAAAATCTCCAGGTACGTTTCCCTATACGCATCACACACCCTGTGCTACCTGTCCTTCCTGTGCTACGCAGTCTCAGAAGCAAAAGGTAGGCATTGTAATAAGTAACGTCAAAAGTTGGAATACCTGGGTTCCACACAGGAGCATACTGAATGGCAGGTACTGATGCATCACGATCCTTCAAACCTTTTCAGACAAGTGGACCATTGACGCGGTTTTTGTGTCATTGTCGCCAGATTAAGTGATGAGCATATCTTTCGTGGATTAGTCACGTTTACCCGCCTGAGTAGGACGACGGACACTGCTATTCACATATAAAATACTCGGAGTGAGCGTAAATCTCGAATAAATCGCAAGATGTCCTCAAAAGTCGCATTCCTCCTTTGCACCATCTTCTTCGCTCAGGTATAAAATAACTCATGTTATGTTTTCATGCAAAAAGTCAATCTCTCCGATTCGGCCCAAAAAATTTTCTGGACGTTTCATAGTGTCCAGATCAAAATTGTCCGTCCGCCGTCCGCGCCGATTTTGGTACATAGTCGAAAAATTTCTAAAATCTGAAATTTGGGTCAGGGGTCTGTTCTCCTCCGACTCTAGTTGGTCCTCAAAACGTTTCAGCCCGATCAGACCAAATTTGGGTGGGATAAGGGTGAAAATGTGTGTTTTGAAAAATGGATTTTCCAGATTTTGGACGATCTAGGCGAGTGGGGTATCATTTCCCACTAAATTTTCGACGCTGAATCAAACCAAAATTGTGATCCCAGAACGATTGGCTCCCACCGGGAGAAGTCATGGGTCAAAATGGGTACCTATCTACCCATTTTGTATATATTTTTTCAAGATTTCTGGTACCTAGGCGTGTGGGGTATCATTTTCCACTAAATTTTGCATGTTGAATCCTAGTAGAGTAGTGTATTTTTCCTGCATTCCCCACATTATTACATTACATTACTTTAGTTAGATCTGAATTAAACCGAATGATACGAAGTATATAAGTAGAAATAATTTTGGAAACGCAGCTCAATTAGGGCAATGATGTGTACTGCATGCGATAACATACGTAGGAATAATAACATGAAAGCAATTATTACATTTGGTTTTGTTTCTGTACGTTCTTTCAGTATGCTACGGCGGCTCCTAAACCCAAGGCGGATCCCTGTGACCTTGGAATCTTAGCAGGAGGGTGTGGGTGTGGGTGTGGGGGGCTCGGCGGGTTTGGAGGTTATGGTGGCTATGGACTTGGGGGGCTGGGAGGATTCGGTGGATGTGGCGGATATGGAGGATACGGCGGATTTGGTGGATACGGCGGATGTGGTGGATGTGGTGGATACGGCGGATGCGGTGGATTCGGCGGGCTTGGCTGTGGTGGATGCGGGTGGTACTAAGACATGAAGATGTTTGCCGATGACTCTTCAAGGCTGTGATGAGGGACTGGCTACTCTTCAACTATATGAATTAAACACTTTTCCAGTCCATTCACGTCTTTTCTTTGTCCAGTAATCCAGTATTATTCATATTCATCAATCAAAAGGTGAATAAGAAGTGGTTTGTTTCATGTGTGTGAAATTCAGAGAAGAAACACCAATAATATGGCGAAAATGATACTTGACCCTCACCTGAACTTCATGAATAGGACTCATCTGCCGTCAGCAGGGTAGCAGAAGTGTCCATCACTTTTGGTTGGTTATTCCTTGAATAATCAACCTATGTTTTCATGCAAAAGTTAAACCTCAAAACAAAAATGTCTGTCCGCAGTACGCCATGGTACACGCCATTTTTGGTAGTAGAAAATTTTCTAAAAATCTGAAATTCGAGTCAGGGGTCTGTTCCCGGCCTAGGACGGTCCTCGGAACTTTTCAGCCCGATCGGACCAAATTTGGGCGGGTAGGGGTCAAAATTGTTTTTTTTGAAAAATGGATTTTTGAGATTTGGGCGACTGGCGAGTGGGGTATAATTTCCACTAAATTGGACGCTGAATCCAATGAAATGGGTCCCAGAGCTATTGGCACCCACTGGAAGAGGTATGGGTGAAAATGGGTATCTATTACCCATTTTGAATATGTGTTTTCGAGATTTCTGGTGACCTGGGTGTGTGGGGTATCATTTTCCACTAAATTTTGGATCCTGAATCGATTGGAATGGGTCTGGGAACCCCAGACCCCGTTTTTTCCATTCCCCCATGTTGAAGAAATGAGTCTCCACGCGCCTGGTCCGAGGAATAACCAACCGTGTGTAAGAATTTGCAGTTCGTTTATGATTGTAAACAACCAGAAAACGAAAATAAATGGTTCACTTGAGTTGCTAATGTTCACTAATTTATTCTCGATTGTTCACACGCTTCAATGCTTAGTACAAGCATTAAAAGAACTAGCCTTGACGCTAATATTACAGGCCAGTAAATTTAGACATCCAATATTCCAAAAAATGCGGTAAACGTGCTCTATTGCTATATTGTTGGAGACGGCCTAGATAGGAGGAAGCCAGATTTGTACACTCGAAATGTTGAGAACTTGATTTATAGCTGAAAAACCGCTAAATGTTCGCAGTATCATCAGTTTTGTCAGTTTTTGGTTGGTTATTCCTTGAATAATCAACCTTGTTTCATGAAAAGGTCAACCTCTCCGATTCGGCCAAATTTTTTTCTGGGTTTCATGTCTAGATCAAAAAAGTCAATGTCCGTCGCCGTCCGCCGTCATGTCCGCCGTTTTTGGTAGTAAAAATTTCAAAATCTGAAATTTGGGTCAGGGGATGTTCCCAGCCAGATGGTCCTCAAAACTTTTCAGCCCGATCGGACCAAATTTGGGGGGGTAGGGGTCAAAATGTGTTTTTGAAAAATGGATTTTCGAAGATTTGGGGTGATTAGGCGAGTGGGGTCAATTTTCCACTAAATTTTGGAGTGAAAAAATGGGTCCCAGAACAATGGCACCACGGAAGAAGTATGGGTCAAATTGGTATTATTACCCAGTGGGTGACTTCAGCCGATAGACAAACAAAACACATTGTCATATCCTGGTTTATAACCAGCTGTTAAACTTAGCAACCAATTTTGAGCAGTTTGCCTAAACTTCTTTTTACTGTCCGAGCTTTTTATTCGTACCATTCCATTCAATTTAATACAATTATTATAGCCTTCTAAATTTACCTACGTTTTCTCAATTTATATTAGTAATTAGTGCCCCATAGATACACCCATCTTGAATATGGGGTACTTGTCAATTAGACCCCCTCCCGAGGGTAACCAACTATCCCAACATGGCTTGATGATCGTTTTCTAATATCGAGACATATAACCTCCACGTTAGCGGTTAATTTTAGTTTATGCTGCCACGCTGAAGTGAGAGTCGACTTTCTCGATGACCTCCTTTTTTTTTTGGAGAATTGGCTTGACTTCTCTCAAACCTCAACTGTTTTCAACTTTCTCTTAAACTCTATTCACCACTGACCGCTTTTGTACACACATAAAAACATTTTTCAAACAAATACCTATAAAGTAAATTGGACAGTGACTGCTAATAAGTTTTTGTCCCTTTACATGAACATAAATTTGTGTTTACTCATCTTCCAACAATTGTCTACTTCTACTAAAATGTTTCATCAATGAAACATATCGACGTATATTGCTAGCGCACAGCACTGACCAATTCATCACACTGTACAAAATTTATTAAAAAAAAAAATAAAAAAAATCTTGGACCAAGCGCATGGAGACTCATTTCTTCAAAAAATGGAAACAGAGGGTGTGGTGGGTCCCGGACCAATTCCAATCGATTCAGCGTCCAAAATTTAGTGGAAAATTATACCCCACACGCCTAGATCACCAAAAAATCTCGAAAATCAATTTTCACATTTTGAAGAAATACAGATTTTGACCCATACCCCGTCAAAATTTGGTCCGATCGGGCTGAAAAGTTTTGAGGACCAACTTGAACCGGGGACAGACCCCTGACCCGAAGTACAGATTTTTAGAAAACCATTTTGTACTACCAAGAAAAGCCCGGACAGCGGACGGACATTTGACTTTTTTGATCTAGACACCTTTAAACGTCCAGAAACATTTTTTGGGCCGAATCGGAGAGGTTGTTGACCTTTTGCATGAAAAGTATGTTTTTGGATAATTGAATGTGTGGAAGTTCAGGGTGCATCCTGATAGTAGTAGGACTGATTTGTTCCTGCTCGCGTGGACTGTTGGACAGGGTTTTTCATGGTTGCAGGTAGTGGTGGTTGTGTGTGTGAGGGGGGGGGGGGGGGGTTCTGCGAATGCGCAGTTAGCTGTCAGCAGTGTGTACATCGTATTTCTTCCATACCTACGCGCCATGAAGCACGCAGTAAAGTTCGGCATTAAAATCGGAATAGGCGGCTAGGAGACCCAAGAACTGATGAAGGCAGCTGGCTTAGGCCGGGTACACACGTTGAAAATTCCGGAGAGGGATTCCTCTGAGGAAAACCTCTGAGGCGGCCGGAGCATCCACACGTAGGGAAAAACCTCAGAGGCGGTCGGGGCGAAAAACAATAATCAAAAAATAAACGAGGAGCTACGACCACTGTGACAATACTCGAGCGATACCTACGACGTTGAGGCCAACCGATCACCTCATCCACACGTGAGGGAAGGGGTTCAGTTCCGGGAACCGGAACCCCGGTCTCAGGTGGCCGACCCAAGAACTGATGAAGGCAGCTGGCAAAAATTGGAAAGGCCTGGCGGCCTGTTCAGTCCGCCTCAACTGAAGGCCTCGACCCGTCCACACGGTCCGTCGGCGGGAGAGGTTGGCCTCAACGAGGAATCCTCTCCGGAATCCTCAACGTGTGTACCCGGCGTGGGTAGTGCCATGAGCAAATCAATTTGAGTGACAGGCTTTTCGAGAGGGGTGAGAAGACGTTGAAGACATAATGCGCTCTAGGTGTCTTCCAACCTCAAAAACTGACAACGATGTGGCGCAAGTGAAACATTTACCGGACAGTGATGTCAAATAAGTGTGAGAATGTTAGTTGAAGAAAGAACTGGGAATGTTTAAAACTCAAGTGTACACAATTGTGAACAAGAACATGGCCATGAGAAAGGTTCGCGCAAGTTTGGTGCTGCCTGTGCTCTCAGAAGCAAAAAGAAAAGCACGCGAGACATTCAAAAGAAAATTTCGACCTTGTGAATGCAAATTCACACGTTTTAGACAAAATTGTGGTTACTGGAGATGACTCTCACTTCTCCAAGCTCTAGACCTCTATAAAATGGCGACACTACGGGTTGGGGTAAGCTCTCCAAAAAGCCTTGACAGTGCTCTGAAGGATATCACAGAGTCAGCCTTTCAGGAACCATATGCTGCGTGGGAAAATCGTTGGCAGCGTTGTTTCAATGCCCAAGAGGGCTACTCCGAAGATTTTCGAAGATGTACCTGTATGAGAAATACTTTTTTTTCACGACTCAGTCCTACTACGTTCAGGAAGCACCCTGTATGTCTAATTACCGCCTGTTACTAACCATTTACGCCCCTACTTGTTTCTCTCCACCGTTAGGATGAATGCGTGCCCTTATATTACTTCCTTGCCGCAGTCCCATATTAATGTGACTGGAATATCGATCCAAAGACACCAGGAGCCTCCTCGTTTTTTCGCGCATTTTTCACGCTTAGGAGCATATTTTCCAGAATGTCTCGTACTCACGATAAACGCGTATTTACCTCGTTAGAAGCGAGTCCAGTGGGGTTATTACATGACTTTCTCACCTTAACGTCACTTAGCGAGGCTCGAGGCGAGGTTATTACACCCTAGTCATCATCATCAGGTTATCAGCTTTATTATGAGACGGTGTTGCCATTATTCTTCAGTCGAACCTCGCGAATGAAATTATGAGAAAACTGCCCTTCTTGAGGCGAAGAGATGGTAATTTAAAACTGAGCTCAGCAGCCAGCGGGTGGTCGAGGGACGAGCAAAGGGGCGGTGAAGATCTGCTTTTGCGAGAGCATGCGACGAACTTATTGTTGGTATCACATTTCTTGTTAAGTCGACGGTGGTGGTCGGATTTCTAATTAAATGCTCTTTGAGAGGGCGTGGTTCTTAATTCCGACCTGAGCAAGACTCGGGTGACTTCCTTGTCTTTTAGAATGAGTCGCCAGAATAATTGGGCACCTCGACGACGGCGTCTCGGGTTCAGTCTTCATCGCCTCTTTTAAACCAGAGACAATGTCGTGGATCGATGCAATAGTCTGCGATGTTCCTTTTCAACGTTCAAGCGACTTTCCTTCGAATATTATCAACCGTTGGAAGGTGTATTAAAACCTCGAGTATCCTTCTCCCTCGGCAGACGAATTTGCGATCTCGCAGAGAATGGTAAACATAACGAGTTGGAAGCAGCGGACTCGCGTTCTCAAGATGATTGTGTGCCTCCGCGTCGTGCGAAATCCCGAATCTCAAGGATTTCTTCCCTAGAGACAAGAAAAGCGTTCATCCTCAAGCCTGAAGCTTTGATGTGGGTAGCTGCAAGAAATTTCATTATAGCTAAGTGAGGTTTTGAGTTGCCAAGGAGCTTGTGCCTGAGTAAGGTAGAAACGAGGTGAGAATTGGAGGGATTGCGTGTACTGCATATTTTTCTGAATATTAGGTACAATAATGACCGATAATCATCATAATCACGATCATTCTCTGATATTTCCTTCGGTTCCACGTTCTCACTCAGACAAGGATAGAGGAGCCAATTCAATGGGAACTAGATGGAAGAATTTGAATTAGAAAGAAAAAGAAATTTAGATTTTCCATGGTACTAGCTATTCATAACATAATGGAGAAATCATTAATACAATGTAACATATATAACGTACACTTTCAAGGTACAAGAACTTCCTAGTGACGTTCACTGGGTGTGTTACGTAATATAGGGTATCTGCAGTATAGCGCATTCATTTTGGATTAGTCAACCTGGGGAAATGTTTCACTTTTGTGTAAGCCTTTTCTTAACATAGCCTTGTTATTCTTTTGGCAACACTGATATCATAAAGACTGATTGCAATGTCAGAGGAGGGAAATGAGTTCTTATAAGTCAACTGGCGGTAGATAAAACATTATTTGTCTGGTACCTACTCAAAAGTTTTGATACCTGCATAAAGCGACTGGACGATTCAAAAAGCATGGAAATTACCATGGGACTCTTTTCCACCATCCGAGAGAAAGTGTAGTGATTGTAGCATAGTGTAGAAAAACACAGAAAACAATACCCCACACGCCTAAGTCGTCCAAAATATCAAACATGGGAAAAACAGTAGGTGTGGCTTGTCCTGGACCCATTTCAACTGATTCAGAGTCCAAAATTTTGTGGGAGATATTAATCTCCGGGACAAGCCACACCTACTGTTTTTCCCATGTTTGATATTTTGGACGACTTAGGCATGTAGGGTATTGTTTTCTGTCTTTGTCAATCTGTCTGTCTTTGGCAATCTAGGCTTGTGGTAATCCCCACACGCCTAGATTGCCAAAAATCTCGAAAATCAATTTTTCAAAAAACACATTTTTGAAACATAGGTTGTGTTAGGTTCTTGAAAGGTCGAACGATCACTTCTGTGAGTAAACTTGTATTAAATGAAAATAAATTGAACAGCTCCGTAAAATGTAAAATTAATGTGAAAATGTAAAATGCGGTTGTAGTCGTGTATCTCATTCGTAATCAAATCGTAGCGTTATCTCTGGTCGGCGTTCGTTTTCACCTTTCTCGGATGGAATGTAGATTGCCGACGTAATTAGGGTCGCCACAGCAGGTTGATTATTCAAGGAAAAACGAACAAAAAAAGAGGTTTGAGGTATAATTTTTGGTGTCAATAAGTATACAAGAAAGATCCAGTGTCTGGATGAATTTATTTGGAAAATTCATAAATAAAAAAGGTCATCAAAATAAGTCTTCATTACTTGGGAATCTTATCCTGGCAGTTCAATAGGTACCCCGATAACATCTATTCAAGTGCCTAACCAGAGTCCCCAACTCTGTAGTATCGAAGTCACACTGATCACAACGATATGGTATGACAACTGTGTGTGTACTCATGTGCCTTCTCAGGTTCCCTGCCTGTGCACTTTTGTAGTGACACTGATCACAAGCATATGGTTTAGCGCCTGTGTGGGTACTCATATGCCTTTTCAGGCTCCATACCTCTGCAAATCTGTTGCCACACTGATCACAGGCATATGGTTTCACTCCAGTGTGATTCTTCATGTGCCTTCTCAGGTATGCTTCATGTGCACCTTTATAGCGGCACTGATCACAGGCATATGGTTTCACTCCAGTGTGACCCTTCTTCATGTGGCTTCTCAGGTTCCCTACCTGTGCAGCTTCATAGTCACACAGATCACAAGCATATGGCCTTTCGCCTGTGTGAGTTCTGATGTGGACTTTCAAGGTCCCTTTTCTAGCAGCTTTGTAGGAACACTGATCACAAGCATATGGTTTGGCTCCTCTGTGGGTAATCATATGGCTTTTCAGGTTCCGTACCTCCCCAGTGTTGTAGTCACACTGATCACATGCATATGGCTTGGCAGTTGTAGACATTTTCCTGCTGTTCCTTCTTCTCCTTCCCTCCTTGAAACTAGATGTTGTTCTTGATGTTGATATTGGCTTCCAGAACTCCAATCTAAACATACAACCATCTTATGTCCCAAAATAAATAAGCATAAAGCATAAAATCATAAATATATTTAAGCATAAATATAATAAGCATAAATTTTATGACATGTTTGGTGGTTATGGGGTTTTAAAATGGTAGCACTCTTGTCTCATTGCCCATCTTCATTTTGACTTTTCATGGATCATTCCGGCAACTGGGACTTTAATTCCCTATAGAATGATATACACATCATCAGTTACATGATTGCAGGATAGTCTATGGTTTTTGCAGGAACGTTGTTAGGTGTAAGTTTCATGCTCAAGTTCTAGGCATTAGTCACCTTCATACATGATTGCTTAAATCATAAATTTAGGATTAGTTGTATGTTTGGTACTGTTATCTAGTTGACTTGTCATTGCATGGTTGTTATTATATTCATTATCAACGGGAAATATGAGATAGTGGAATGCGCGCGAACTTGCCCTCTGGATTCAACTCTGACCATTCATTGTTCTCCTACGGTGCAATAAAAAAGACTTACCACTACGCAACTGACCGCTATCATAATCGGAGGCCTCCTGCACTCTCGAATCGTTCTATATAAACGCGAGTCCCAAATCTATCGAACTCAATTATTTATTGAATATCGGTCATCGTTCTGAGGTTACGACCAACTTCTGGATACGTCCGAGGAGCCAGAACCTACCAAATTCAGGTCCAAGAAAACACGTTTATTCTCTGGAGCACTAAACCGACAACAACCAACAACATCGTCAAGGTCAGATCATTTCATTTTGTTCTTGTCATCGCCACCCCTACTGCAGCAAGATTCAACGTTTCTACAAATTCCCTCACATGCTTCCACTTTTCACAATTTCTCTCGAATTATTAATACTTTACCATTCAATAAAATCTAGTTAAGTCAAATTCAGACTATTTTCTCTATCCGAAAACCCCTGCGTCAAGTTGTTAGATCATCAATTAAAACAACATTGTAAGTTGTTTAAATTAAATTCATAGAATAGATATGTTGCAGCATGGTATCACTAACCATACATAATGTGAAGGCCACAGGAACATATGTACAGGTACTAACATGAGGTAACATTTGTTTTTTACTTGGGACATCACACAAACTGCAATATTAATGATTAAATGCACAAAAACATGAGGAAGGTAAATTTATAAAAAGTAAGAAGAAGTAGAAGGACTTGATGGGGAAATTATATTGGTTTGTTGATGTGGGGCTAATTTTGTTATTTAATATCACAGCATTTTAGGCAGGCAGCAGGGATGTAAAAGAGGTAGGGAATGCAGAACTAGCAACCCTATAGTTACTCTTTAGGAATTAGTGGAAGAACTAATTGTATAACATTTTAATATCCTTCTTCTAGATGCTGATTAACTTCGCCACCTTCAATAATTTTTATATTTTCTCTCTTTTTTTTTGTTAATAATAAATTTATTGGCTACAATTTCCAAATTTTCTGTATCAAAGTTACGCCCATGACATGGTGGGTAAACAACCACCTGACTCCTTCAGAAAACTGAAGGAAAAATTGCCCAACCATACAACCCCATAGTAGCGGGAAGCACACAAGTTTTTATCAAGAAATATGACACCAAAATAACATGGAGTAGAGTAGACTGCCGCCTGCGTTTATATTATAGTTTGTGTGATGACCTAAGTGAAAATCAAGTGTTACCAATATTGTTAGTATCTGTACAAACAATGACGACTAAGGCCAGGAATTCGAGCATGAAAATTACACCTGACGAATGTTCCTGCCACAAACCATCACCGATCATTTTAATAATGACGTGTATATCATTCATTAAAGAATTAGTGATCCAGTTGCCGGAACGATCCATGATGATGCCAGGCCAGGACCTGGCAAATTACCTACCGGAATGAAGATGGGTGATGAGACAAAAGTGAAACCTTATTTAAAAAACGCTGCAAATTCTTTCACTGGGTTTGGTTATTCCTCGGACCAGGCGCAAAACCTCATCCAGAGGGCGCCAATCGTTCCAGGACCCATTTCATTGGATTCAGCGGCCGAAATTTTGTGGAAAACGATAACCCACAAGCCTGCATCGCCAAAAATCTCTAAAATCCTTTTTTCAAAAAACACATTTTGGCAGCCCCCACCCCTTCAATTTTGTCCAAGCCAAAAAGGGGTTCCTGACCAAAATTTAAAATTTTTTGGAAAATTTTCTACATTTGACTTTTTTTATCTAGACGCCTTGAAATGCCCAGAAAAAATTTTTGGGCCGTATCGGAGAGATTGACATGTTGCATGAAAACATAAACATTCAAGGAATAACCAACCAAAAACCCTAACCACCAAACAAAAAGATAAGGAAGATCAACCCAACCCAACTGAAATTAATGAAATGAAAGGAATAAGTAAATTTAACTTCTAATCCTCAAGAATTTAGATTCTTATGAGTGTCTAATGAAGAATGTGTTATTTAAAACCTCGTATATGAATACTGACAGAATGGTTCGTGGTGTCAGGTCACCTTTGATTGGAAGTGAAGTCCCGGACTAATTCGAAATTATCGATCCCTAAGCAACCAGTGAGGCGAACGACCATGTCTGAATCGAGACCACCATGAAGCTTTAATTTCGAAGATGAAAATTTGAAAAAAGCGTGGAGCGAGTGCCTGCATAATTTCAACATTTTCCTGCTTGCTAGCAAGAAGAAAAATGAACGCGATGAAGTGAAAATCGACATGCTTTTCAACCCATCATTCTTGTCTTTATTGGGACATTGAGGAGTCGAAATACACAACAAAGTCGCCATTCTATAACTCCAAGAAACGGCAGAAGCCGATACTGCATGTAAATGCTGGGCAGAAAGCTTTGCCGAAATACGATGACGTCATTGGAGCGTTTAGCACGGACTTTGTGCCAAAAAAAGAGCGTATTACACGAACGGTGTGAATAAATACATAAAAGGACAAATAATCAAAATTAATACGATGTTGATTGAAGGAGTCGCTAATTTGACGCTTGAACGAGCAATAGAGTTTTGTAAACATTTCAAGATGAGAAAAAAGGAGATGGAGGAGAAGGAGAACAAAACAGACCACCTATTTCAAGGCTGATGCACCACCAAAACGACCATCGATCTATGAATGGTAGGCCAAGTACAAAGGCAAGAATAATTGAAAATATAAGTGTAAGAAATGTGATTTCGAACATACTCCTGTCTATTGCTCGCCATATGTCTATAGCGTGCTGTCTTGAAACAGAATGAAATAAAAAATGACCAACCAAAACGCTACGAACACAGAATAGCAGAAATATACATAGCACGGACGTCATAGATCATGACAGTGACTCAACCTACTATGTCAATTCGATTAATTTGAAGATAAAACAAAATCGAACAAAGCAGTCATATTAATGTGATCCCGCTGAGAATGTCCAAGCTACTAGACATAGACGCGAATAATATAAGAAAGTGTGAACTGAAATTGTTAGCCTACAACCATAACAACTTGAAAATAGAAGGAACAACATGTGTAAGCCTGTAGTTAATCGGATTGTCGATCTTCCACTACCAGGTTTCTCCGTTCTTGGTCTCACAATACGTTTGATGACTCAATTCAAACAGACCGGATGAACCGATTTTAGGGTCACGAACCAGTGACAAACTGAACATAATATGAAAATAGCATGAAATGGAAATAAAGAAAGTAGACACCATAACATTCAGAGAAAACATTTTTAACAAGTTCAAAAAAGTATTCTCTGAAATAGGTAAACTTCCTGGGAAGGCCTTCTCAATAAATGCTGCTAATTCACAGGGGTTGATTATTCCTCGGACCAGGAGCATGGAGACACATTTCGATCGATTCAGTGTTCAAAATTTTTTGGAAAAATACCAAAATTTTGATGATTTATGTGAAAAAAAAGTCAGATTCTGTTTCTCAACCTCAACGAATGGATGTCGAATCAATGGAAATGTACTGTATTGCCACATCCTACGGCCAATATCGTTGTCACAGATCACCATTTGGTGTGAAAATATGCGCCGAAGTATTTCAAAGGAAAAATATGGAACTATTTGGCGGCATAGAAGGGGTGAACATTTACATTGACGACATAATTATCGCTGGTTCCACAAAACATGAATATGGCAAAATTCTAACGAAAGTACTAAAGTAAATATACCGCGAACAATGAATAAAAAACTGGAGTGTATCATTTCAGATCCAAAAAGAATCGAAGCGATTAATAAAATGCCAGAGCCAGATGATAATAAAATGATAATTAAATACATCACAAAATTTATTCTTAATTTATCAACAGAAACGGCTCAATTACGCAATTTAACTCGGGAAAGAGAACCCTGAGAGTGGACATAGGACCATTCAAACTGTAGAGAAAGTGAAAAAATTGCTTATGACCAGGTGTTGGACCATGGCTTGACAAACAGACACATGCAAAGACGGCCTGGGATGCGCACTCCTACAGGATAACAGGGCAATCTCTTTTGCATCACGCTCTTTAACGAAGACAGAACAGAAGTATGCAATTATTGAGAAAGAGATATGCGTTTGCTACGCGCTAGAACGAATCCATAACTGAATCTATGGCAGAACAGTAGAAGTCCAGACAGACATCAAACCCTTGATCTGCATCATATAACAGGACTTAAACAAGGTTCCCTCAATGGTCACCTACGTGACACAGTTTCTCTCAGGCCATGGGCCCTTATATCAGTATCTTCACAGAATGGGAATAGTGAGGGCCCCCATGTGCTTGCATTGCTCCAGCGCAGAGGATAGTGCCGATCATACATACTTTGATTGTTCTAAATGGGAACAACTAGGTGAAGATTTGCTGCTTGATCACCGGAGGAAGTGGTGAGATGAATGTTAAAAGACAATGACAGCTGGCAAAGTATGGCTAACTAAGAAGGACAATAATCCTGGAGAAAGTGCGACAACAGGCAGTGCAAACGACTGAGCCTTGAATGAGTGCTTGGAGCAGCCCGAAGTAATATGCTGAACAGACCCAGGCTGAGCTAAGTGGATCAAGGCAGGTGAGGTGAGTGCGTCGTTGGACACGCACATTACTCGGCGAGCGGTTTCCAAAGAGTATCTAGCAACGAGATCAAATAGCACCTAAATATCTCAAAAAATTCCCTCGCCTGCCCACGCAAAAAAAGAAATAAAAATAAAAATAAATAAATAAAGAGGTTTCTTCAAGACTCAAACATGACATACCTACCTGGGAAGATGATGTTGATGGCCGATGCCCTATCATGATTCTAGATGGATCGAATTTGAAAAATCTGCAAATTCTTACACACGGGTTGGTTATTCCTCGAATGGGGGAAACAGTGGGTGTGGCGGGTCCCAGACCCATTCCAATCGATTCAGGGTCCAAAATTTAGTGGAATATGATACTCCACACGCCTAGGCACCAGAAATCCTGACACATACAAAATGGGTGGATATATACCCATTTTTGACCCATAACTTCTTCCAGTGGGTGCCAATCGTTCTGGGACCCGTTTCATTGGATTCAGCGTCCAAAATTTAGTGGAAAATGACACCACACTCGCCTAAATCACCCAAAATCCCCCCCCCCCCCCCCAAATTTGGTCCGATCGGGCTGAAAAGTTTTGAGGACCCGTCTCGGCCGGGAACAGACCCCTGACCCAAATTTCAGATTTTTAGAAAATTGTCTACTACCAAAAACGGCACGGACGATGGACGGCGTACGGCGGACGGACATTGACCTTTTTTGATCAGGACATCATGAAATGCCCAGAAAAAAATTTTGAGCCGAATCGGAGAGGTTGTCCATTATCATGAAAACATAGGTTGATTATTCAAGGAATAACCAACCAAGAGTCAGAAAGACACCGAGTATGTAATCAAGGATTATAATTATCAGTCCATGTTCGCCGGATTGGATTTTCAGACGAAATCATATCCGACCATAATTCATTCCAGAGTCGACAATTCAGAGAAAATCTGGCGGAATATAACGTCAACAAAACAACAAGTCGTCCAAACCACAGACCAAGGCACGCATTACCAGTAACGGGAGTGAAAATCGTCAAAGCTATGCTACGAAAGTGCGAGAAATCTTGGCAAAATCCGTTAACACTTCTAGTGCACTATTGCAATATGGAAATACCAAGCATAGGCTACTCACCAAGGAAATTGGGGCGATGGCGAATGACGGCCTCGTCTATGAAGAATCAGATCTAACCACCAAATCGAAGCCACGCTACGTTGCACCAGGAAAGGTTAAGGCTCAAAGAACAAACCACTTGTTGACAGACAGATACAATAATTTATCGCCAGATAAGCGCAAACACCGATGGTACATTCCAGGACAGAACAATAAGGTGAATAGAAGAAATAGAAGAGATTGTATTGTTGTGAAGAAGGAAAATCAATTAAAGAAGAAGCATAATGAGGATTCTACAAAGCATGGACATGCATCATCAACTGAATCACCACCTACTTGATTCTACCAACTGCGTGACTGCCAGAATACAGCCAGGCAAAAAATCATATTAACTGATTTTTGTAATAATGCCGAAAAACATCTCCATCTCTCACATCTCCAGTCTTCACTAGAGCGCGCTGAGCAACACGGTTTGTGGCGCGCTAACTCAAACCAACCAGTACAACAACACAACAACACTACATATTTGTAATCATTCCAGAGTCAACCAGTCCGACTGACCCCAAAATCAAGATTAAAGAAAAACACATTATGCTCATACCCTCCCTAGATGTGGGCCGATCGGACTGAAAAGTTATGAAAAACAAAATGGAGGGAGGGGGTGGGGGTGCTTGATTGAAAAATGGATTATCGAGATTTTCCGCGATCTAGGCGTGTCGCGTATCATTTTCCACTAAATTTTTGGACGCTGAATCCAATTAAATGGGCCCCGAAACGATTGGCGCCCTCTGGATGAAGTTATGGGTCAAAATGGGTACCTATCTACCCATTTCGAATGTGTGTTTTCGAGATTTCTGGTACCTAGGCGTGTGGGGTATCGTTTTCCACTAAATTTTGGACGCTGAATCGATTGGAATGGACCCGGGACCTGCCACACCCACAGGTTTCCTGGTCCGAGTAATAACCACCCCCGTTGGTTGGATTGCTCTCTAGCGGACTATTCCTTATATTTCACTTTGTTTCCTCATCCTATGTTAAGAAAAAGAATAGTAAACTAATCTCATTTCATATTTTTTTCCGTCCATGGATTGTTATAAAAATCTATTAAAAAACCGGTCTTTTTTCTTCTTTTCATTTTCTATCTTTTCCTTGATCACTAGGGCCATCATTTTTAATCCATTACGGATTATTCTTTTTCCCTCATTTTCTAAGCTCCTTGCAGTAAGCCTCTTACATTTACGGAGATAATCGTTTCTCTTCCTGTACCGCTCATTTCACGAACTTGAGCTGTTCCGTATTCCGATTCATATATTTTTCTCAGTCTGGTGAAGACTTCTCAGTGAATAATGATCCGTTTCCGAAGAAACAGTGATAAAATTCATTTCTCGAGAATTCATTAAACGAAAATGTACTGTTCTTTAGAAGTTGTTGTAAGAATCATCCCGAATTTCTGTTTGCTTTTTTTAGAACACAATGTAAGATGAAGACATCCATTTATACTTTTCGTGAGAATGAATAAAGACGATAGCGCCTTCCCACTCGAATTGGTATTTTTGTTTCGTTCTGAAGAACGGTTCCCATTAAAGTAACGATGCTCAGATATCCAATGCGACCTCGGCTTCGAGGGTAAATAATATGAGATATATCCCTTTCTGCCACCTCACCCAAGGCTTCGATTCCAATATGTTGTCTTCACCCCTAGGAATCTGAATACCAAATGTAGCTGTTCTTTTTGCTTCCCAGTGGTTTCCGAATCAATAACTCTTCCCCGTTCCTTGGGATCTCACCCCTATCTGTTTCTTTTCCCGTCTTTCTTTCTGGAAAATATTGAAGCCTGCATATTCCTCGATATTTCACCGCGTAGTAGTTCAACCGAGTTATACGTCTTGTTTTCCACTCCAGTGCCTCCGTCTCTTCTAGTTATACACAAGTGAGAATGGGAAAACCGTGTTAGAGCCTCACTGAAGAAAACAAAAACTCATCTGTAACGTGTCAAAAAAAAAAAAGTAATCTTGTAGCCCATTGCATTTGTAACGAGTCACAAAAAAGGTTAAAGCTCCTGTGGGTATACGCTGAGAGGAACGGATGGGGTGATTGGCGGGACCTGATTGATGTATTTCGACTATTTGTTCGACTATTATCGCACAAAAATTATGTGAATTTACCGCTGGAAAGCCCGTATTAGGGGATTTTTTTCGATAATACCGTTTTATAGAACTGCTTAATAATGTGTATTGAAGTTAATGATGGAAATGTGTGCAGAGAAAACTAACGAATTATTTTAAAAATGAATTGAATTAAATTAAACCAACAGAAGAAAGATTGATTGCATATGTAGGAAAACATTGAACTCACATGCAGCAACGCAGACGATGAATAAGTACAAAAACTGGTAAACTTCACCGGAGATCCAGTCACTTTGAAATACAAATATGATGTGACCTGGATTTTACATTGGCGGAATAAAGAAAATTCACTCAGAGTGGGGGGAACTTCCCCGAGAGGGTACAGAGGGGGAAGCTAACAGTCCCAACTGCCCCATTCTCTTTTATATCCTTCTCGATCACTTAACCTATCACATAACCGTAATTCTACCTGGAAAGGGTCCCCCTCACTCGATCAGATGAAGAGCATTTCTAGGAATTACCATTTCCACTCCTAATTTCAACAGCTTTCACATTTCAGTCAACATTTCTAGGGAGTTCATTATTGGTTAATATTGGATCTGTCAGTCACCCTTACACAAGAAAACTGCCTTTTAGTTGGTTATTCCTGGAATAATTAACCTATGTTTGCAAAAGGTCAACCTCTCTGAATCAGCTCAAATTTTTTTTCTGGACATTTCAAGGCAGGCGCGGATACAAGGGGGGGCCACATGGGTCATCCCCCCCCCCCCTCAACCAGGTAGAATTTTGAAAATTAGTTTTGGAGTTTGGACAATCAAATTATGAATAAATATTGGATTGGAATAAATAGGACTTTATTGTTAAGAGATTGAAAAACTGAGAAAATTTAGTTCATTTTGTTTGTTTGGTTTTTTTATTATTTTTTTTTATAGCTTTTGATTTTATCTTGTGACCCCCTCCGAAAAAAGATCCGCACCTGTTTCAAGGGGTCTAGATAAAAAAAATCTGCAAATTCTTACACACGGGTTGGTTATTCCTCGAATAGGGGAAACAGTGAATGTGGCGGGTCCCAGACCCATTCCAATCGATTCAGGATCCAAAATTTAGTGGAAAATGATATCCCACACGCCTAGGCACCAGAAATCCTGACACATACAAAATGGGTGGATACATACCAATTTTGACCCATAACTTCTTCCAGTGGGTGCCAATCGTTCTAGGACCAATTTCATTGGATTCAGCGTCCAAAATTTAGTGGAAAATGTTACCCCACTCGCCTAGATTGCCCAAAATCTCGTAAATCCATTTTTCAAAAAACACATTTTGACCCCTACCCCGCCCAAATTTGGTCCGATCGGGCTGAAAAGCTTGGAGGACCGTCCTAGACCGGGAACAGACCCCTGACTCAAATCTCAGATTTTTAGAAAATTTTCTTCTACCAAAAACGGCGTGGACGGCGGACGGCCGTTTCGGACATTGACTTTTTTGGTTGGTTATTCCTTGAATAATCAACCTATGTTTTCATGCAAATAGTCAACCCCTCCGATTCGGCTCAAAATTTTTTTCTGGACGTTTCATGATGTCTAAATCAAAAAAGGTCAATGTCCGTCCGCCGTCCACGCCGTTTTTGGTAGTAGAACATTTTCTAAAAATCTGAAATTTGGGTCAGGGGTCTGTTCCCGGCCTAGGACGGTCCTCCAAGCTTTTCAGCTCAATCGAACCAAATTTGGGCGAGGTAGGGGTCAAAATGTGTTTTTTGAAAAATGGATTTTCGAGATTTTGGGCGATCTAGGCGAGTGGGGTATCATTTTCCACTAAATTTTGGACGCTAAATCAAATGAAATGGGTCCCAGAACAATTGGCACCCACTGGAAGAAGTTATGGGTCAAATTGGGTATATATTACCCATTTTGAATATGTGTTTTTGAGATTTCTGGAACCTAGGCGTGTGGGGTACCATTTTCCGCTAAATTTCCGCGATTGGAATGGGTCGGGGACCCGCTGCACCCACCGTTATCCCCATTTCCCCCATGTTGAAGAAATGAGTCTACTTGCGCCTGGTCTGACGAATAACCAACCCCTGTGTAAGAATTTGCAGCGTTTTTGATCTAGACACAATGAAACGTCCAGAAAAAAAATTTGAGCCGAATCGGAGAGGTTGACCATTTGCATGAAAACATAGGTTGATTATTCAAGGAATAACCAACCAAAAGGTACTCAAATTAATGCTAAAGAATAATCCTTTGCGTGAACACGACTGAGATAAAAATATCAGAGTAATCAACAGCAATCAACCAGGTATAAGTTTTTTTTTAAATATAGCTTGGAATCAGAATGGCTATGCCCTATTTCTCCTAATTGCTCCATATTTTTAACGATTTAGGTGTGGGGGTATCGTATTCCACTAACTTTTGGACCCTGAATCGATTGGAATGGGTCTCCATGCTTCTAATCCGAGGAACAACCAACCCCTGTGAAATGATTGGTAGCTTTTTTTTTTTGCTGCTTTCCCCCTCAAAACTGGATAGCTGTTGCGTCACTTGTTCCCTACTTAGTCAATCATTTAGTTCATGTATGTTTGTACAGAAATTCAAGACTATCAAGTTTGGTTGTTCGGTTTTTGTAACTGTACATATTGTGAGTACGTCAATTCTACTTTGACGTAATCTGCCCAAAAACACCAGTTTTTCGCAGGATGCCCTTCATTCCAGAACCACGCCTGCATAATACCTTAAGTACTTCCTATATTTGTATTCTGCAAAACGGTGAGAACAAAACCACACATCTTAATCTCTCCTTCTAACATCCTATTAAATCCCGTATTGCTCAAAGAGTTGATCTGAATCGTTTGTAATCTCCTATAATTTCATTTCTTTTTAAAAGGGAAGGTACATCAAATTGCAACATTTTAACGGTTGCAACATTCTAAATATGTACCTGTCACAAGAGGCTCAAGTATATTTTGTTTCAACGATCTCCCACGGATTGGGAATTTACGACGCCGTTGTCGTCCTGTAGAATGTAGGCTCATTGAAACATATTGGCTTACCGTATCGATGTATGTACCCAACAGTTCATTATTAACGGAAGCGAACGAAGGTGAAGCCTTTGGCAGAACATCTGAAACTTGAATTTAATTAGAGAACAACGAGCGGAAATTATTCAGCCCGAAGCCGAGTCGAAAAGGGATCGTAATGATCCGAGAGGCAAATAAATTGTTGTGAGCTATCCATTTTCAAAATGAAACAGCCTCAAATGTTTCGCTATGAAAGGGGAGAGGAATACAGAGAGTGAGAGAGAGAGAAAAAGAGAAAAAAAGGTCGCAAATTGTCGGGAAAATCCCCACTGCCGCTTATAATGTAGGAAGCACATCAAATTGCCGGGGATGAGGTCCGCTAACTGCGCGGGTATAATGTAGCTAACATCTCCCTTGGCACCACTTCGTCTAGCGTTTGGTAATTACGAGTTTAAAACGCTTCCCCTATCTCCTCTCTCTAAACTCGTTATGACTTCTAGCTGGCATCGCTCTTCTCTTTGATCACTCTAACTCCATGAACACCCTGTTCAAAATTTACAATTTTCTTCTTACCGAATTATGGTACCACCGGTAAATTCGATCTTTCAGGAGGTCGGGAAATGTATTTACTAGATGGGCTCCTCATCAACCATTTAACGCCAGAAATGTCAGACTGGTTATGGAATGACTCAAGCTTTGTGTCCAGGAATACAGCCTAATGAAAATACAGTAGGTTGTCAATATTGCGGTCTGGACTTGACACTTCTCACTCCGTTCTTACTCAATAACTGTTAGTGTTTGATAGCGTTATACTGCTCTGGATGAAATTTGTTCCACCTAATATCTGCCATTACACTTTCAGTTCCTTTCTCGAGAACCGTATCCAAGATGGCGAATACTGTCCAACTTTGGCGCCAATAGGGTTCACATTTGGCATGATAGTTTTGGTAACACTCATATTCGGAAAGTTCAACTGTTTGATGGTCAGGCAATCAGGGTGCCCTTCCATAATGAACTAACCATATACCACCATGCCCTGATGGACGTGTGAGACGTAGCTGTAGGGCTGTACTGCTCGCAGCCATAGTGAAATTGATCAATGACTCCAGCTCAGCGAGCTCAGGAGCACTAGTATATTCGCTATAACAGGCTCCACCGTTAACTCGAAGTGGAGACTGTGAATAAAGTCATCAGAAAATGTGCTGCTGCTCCTATGGAGCACCTAAGGGGCATGATAACAGGAAAACTCAAGTTGGTTAGCCTGTTTGGACAGCCTCATGAGGATGAAGAGGGTGAAGCCACATGAACTAGCGCAGGGAATGCGATTTATAACAATGCTGTACCTGTTTCCAATGAACTTAATTTGTAGTAATTAAACACGACTTACGTAGAGGTACGTTGCCTCACTTGTTCCCGCATTGCCTGGACGACCAGGGAGTAGCCAGGTTGGACTCTTCAAGGATCTCGGGGCTACATTTGATTCGCGTTTGACATTCCACTCTCATGTGGATGACATTTGCTCTAGAGCAATGAGAAATCTCGGCTTCATGATTTACTAATGCCACCGCCTTGGTTATTCTTTTTAATGCATTGGTTCGCTCAATTCTAGAGTCATCGCTTGGAGCAAGTTCAGCGGAACATTGTACGTTTCGTCGCTTTTAGGCAGGGTGTGAGCTGGTCTGATTTTGATTTGGTTGACGCGATTGCTCTTTGTGACCTCGTTCCCCTCAGCCAACATCGTTGCATAATTGATTGCTTGTTTGTCATTAAACTGCTGAAATCCTTGACTGACTGCCCTACTTTCAGTACAAGTACTCTTTCAACTTGTTTCATGTCCCAACCTCCGCTAACAATTATTTATACAACCCTATTTTTCTAGTACTATTATTCAAAGCTGTAATTTCGGATTTTGCCGAATAGCTGCAATGAGATGTAAAATAAAACAAAGAAATTGGTCAATTCAGTTATTTTACACTTCGTCTTCCCCGTTTAGACTGTCTCGTTTCCCTCGATAGGTTTTTCGCGACGAACGTTGTACTCGACCATTTTATGGACGCAATGGGGTGGGAAGCACCCTCATTGGTTTTCGGTCGAGTGAGAGACCGAACGGGCCGTTTAATTCTGGGTGGTCGTCAACATTGTTTCCTAAAGGCAGCAGATTATTTCGCGCAGCATAAGACCCGGTGGTAATCTTGGCTGGGTGGGTGCTTGGGTCGGGTAGCTGCACCCATTTAATTAAAACCCCCGCGCCAAATCCCTCGGCTGTAACTGCTGCGCTCATCCCCCGCTCTTTCCACGATCACCTCCCATAATATCTGGGTGAGTGCTTAACCTCGACGACCGTTCTCGAAAACGTTTTAGATTGGAATCAAGGAAAAAATTAATTATACTACAAGTCTAGCGACTTTACTGACCCAAAAATTTTCGGACCCTCGAAACCTGGTGGACTTTCTACCAAATCGCAGCTTGTGAGGGACGAGTACTTGGCGCGGCAGTTGATTCATTTGTGCCTGGATAAGCCCTCAACCACGAACACGGCATTATTGCCATCAAATTGCATCACCTGAAGGCTAAATATTCGCAATTTTAACCGAGAAGAAAAAATAAATCTACACATCGAATCGATTCAATTGGCAAAAGTTCGCTTCAATGATCAAACACCAGCCATCACAAAGATCTCAGGTCTCATCATTACGGATTTTCTAGGAATCATCGAACTTCGAAAAGGAATGACGAAAGTCGAACGAGCGGATCGCGAAGAATGGAGATGCGAGATAGGGAGTCAAAAGCGACCCCAGACGAAAAATGTTTTTAAAAAGGATCTCAAGTTCTTACTGAGTTTCGCAAAAGAATAAAGAGGCGTTGATCTCGTTCAATATAGCAAATGGAACACCACTTTGATGTTGGGCTCTTTTTGAACAGAGAGATGAAGCGCATTCTCCGACGAAATTCCCCCGAGACGCCGCCTCAGGTGGAAAAGAATTTGAATCTCCGTTTTCCCTCGCTGAGCGAAAATATCAGGGGATTCGTGTTCTTACTTAGCGGATAAAAGGTAGAGAGACGCCTTTGGGGTGAATAGAGTTCGGCCACGCGATAGCGTTTCAATCCGCGGCGAAATATCACCCCCAGCGAGTCCTCTTTGAATTCTGTTATGTAATCTGATGAGTGCCCTTTATTTCGACTCTACACGCCCCTTTGGTAAAGATAGATAAGAGAGGGATATGTAATCACTGCAGTCAGAAATGAGAGTCGGGTCGTAACGCCAGCCCCCCTCCAATGTGCAATATCATTTTCCCAATTATCGAGAAGTTATTCAGCCAGTAGTTTTACCTTCAGCTCCTCACACCCTCGAAGGGTTTATTTGTAAATGCGATTTAGGATGATTTATGAGCCTACCTTCTGTGATTTACTTATTTATTTATTAATACAGGTTTGTTCCTTCCCTTCTAAAATCGTCCAAGTGGGAGTAAACATAATACATTTTTTTTCTTCAAATCTTTATATTTCTTTTCGACAAGGATCTCAAATGTAATATTTACGCACCCCGCGCAACTGCGCAACCATGCGCAAGTGACATTAACATTCTTATTTGAAATAGGAACCCCAATTTTGTATTGTAGATTCGTATTCTACCTAGAAATTTCATGCATATCCGATCCCTCAACCAATTTTGTTGATTATACGCAACCAGTTCAGCGACCCCAAAATTGTCAAATAGTAGATGATGATAAACTGTTTTTTTTTTTTTTTTTAACGTGATGTTATCTATTTCTTGATTCGACTCAATTTTTGCGGAATAATGACCATAATTTCTTTCGCGTAAAAAAAAAGTCAATCTTTTTTAGCGCGTGTAGTTAAACAAGAAATTTTATAGGTTTTTTAAATTTTTTATTATTAATATTTTTTTTTTCAGGAAAGGAAATGGAAAATTAGAAGAAAACCTACAAACCTATGAAATTTAATGAGCTAAAAAATATGACTTTTTCCACATGAAATAAACAAATTTTGGTCAAATTGAGTCGAATCAAAAAACGGATAGCATCACGTGAATTGAAAAACAGAAATTCATGTGCCACACTTGACAGTTCACCATCATCTACTATTCGACAACTTTGCGTGCTCGCTCAACTGGTTGCGCATAATAAATAACAAACCACAATTGGTTGAGAGAGGACATGTTCATGAGATTTTGGGTAGAATACGAATCCGCAATAAAAAAATCTGTAAATTCTTACACACGGGTTGGTTATTGATCGAATGGGGGAAACAGTGGGCGTGGCGGGTCCCAGACCCATTCCAATCGATTCAGGGTCCAAAATTTAGTGGCAATGATATCCCACACGCTATCCGCACTGGTCTAGGTTACACTATGGCGCAAGTTTGCCGAGGGCTTTTTTATTAATTTGTTTGACGTGATCCCGTGCCCTCAGCACCCAACTGAAACTCCTCATTTATACCACCATCATCAGGCCTACCATGAACTATGCTGCCCCTGTATGGCACACTGCTGCTCAGATCCACCTACAAAAACTGCAGGTGACCCAAAATAAGTGCCTTCGGATAGCCACAGAGAGCCCCCTCCGAACAAACACTGCTGCCCTACATGACTCAGTAGCTATAGAATACTTTGATTCTCACCTCACCCGACTTACGCAAAATTTCATTTCAAAACTGTCATCCCATCCCAACCCGCTGGTCCAAAACCTCAACATCCTCCGTAAACCCCGTTGGGCGACCACAAAGCGAAGGCGGCAGGTTTGAGCCACTCATTTGTAAATAGTGTAAATTTTGTATCTTGTGTATATATTGTAAATAGTGTATGTAATGTAAATAGTTAGTTTTTAAGTTATTTATTTTTTTTGTTCCCTGCTCAAAGGTTTTTTAAAGTGGAATTTTGCCTTTTTACATTTTACTCAACAAAAACCCTCATGAACTGTCACCCTCCTCAACCCTCATGCGTAAAAATCACCTAAGGCAGCTACTATGCCGGTACTGATAGACTAACCTTAAGCAATAAATGAATATTATTGTCATTTAACTGATTTATGTCAATAAAGTATTTCGTATTTCGTATTTCGTATTTCGTATTTCGTATTACTATGGCGCAAGTGGCTAGCGCGTTCGTCAGTAACCGGAAGGTACTCAGTTCGAACCCAGTTGGGGCTTTAGTTTTTTTTTACCCATAAATTAACCAATTACTTCTTCCAGTGGGTGCCAATCGTTCTGGGACCAATTTATTTGGATTCAGCGTCCAAAATTTAGTGGAAAATGACACCCTACTCGCCTAGATCGCCCCAAATCTCGAAAATCCATTTTTCAAAAAACACATTTTGACCCCTACCCCCGCCAAATTTGGTCCGATCGGGCTGAAAAGTTTCGAGGACCCGTCTCGGCAGGGAACAGACCCCTGACCAAAATTTCAGATTTTTAGAAAATTTTCTACTACCAAAAAGGGCGCGGACGATGGACGGCGTACGGGGTACGGCGTACGGGGTACGGCGTACGGCGTACGGCGGACGGACATCGACCTTTTTTGATCAGGACATCATGAAACGTCCAGAAAAAAAATTTGAGCCGAATCGGAGAGGTTGACCATTATCATGAAAACATAGGTTGATTATTCGAGGAATAACCAACCAAAATGGAGGAAAGTGTAATAAGTTCGGTTTTAAATGGTTTTATGACATCCTTAAATACGAATAGAATTTGTCCGGGTGTTGTCTTAATTTTTTGTATACCTGTTGCCGCCTCAAATTGTAAGCATGCACCCACGGTTTTTTTTATCACAGTAGTTGCCCCAATATTTCCCAAAGTTGATCTCAGCAAAATTCCCGAAGATGAACTTAGCAACATTTTTTTCGCAACTTTTGAGAGAGACATGACTTCTACACGGCAGTCAGTTGGTCATTTGGTCAGTTTGTCATTTTACTGCGTCCAAGATGCATCTACCCTCCACCATCCACCTTTACCATCCAACCTCCCTGCGACCATCTAGCATCCTGCAGTGCGGCCTCAGCCTGACGGGTTTCAAACCGGTTTGATGCGTTGTGCAAACGGCAGTGGGCGAGTCCATTCCACCATCGCTCCCCTCTGGTGGAGTTGGGGAGCTTGTGCGAACGCTTCCAACCGATTGGAAACTGGTTTGGGTGCTTGTGCGAACAAACCTAACGTCAACAAAACAACAAGTCGTCCAAACCACAGACCAAGGCACGCATTACCAGTAACGGGAGTGAAAATCGTCAAAGCTATGCTACGAAAGTGCGAGAAATCTTGGCAAAATCCGTTAACACTTCTAGTGCACTATTGCAATACGGAAATACCAAGCATAGGCTACTCACCAAGGAAATTGGGGCGATGGCGAATGACGGCCTCCTCTACGAAGAATCAGATCTAACCACCAAACCGAAGCCACGCTACGTTGCACCAGGAAAGGTAATGATTAAGCCTCAAAGAACAAACCACCTGTTGACAGACAGATACAATAATTTATCGCCAGATAAGCGCAAACACCGATGGTACATTCCAGGACAGAACAATAAGGTGAATAGAAGAAATAGAAGAGATTGTATTGTTGTGAAGAAGGAAAATAAATTAAAGAAGAAGCATAATGAGGATTCTACAAAGCATGGACATGCATCATCAACTGAAACACCACCTACTTGATTCTACCAACTAACTGCGTGACCGCCAACTACTCCAGTAGCATCAGATTTGAAAAACCGAGGAAATAATAAGAAACAATATGGCTCTAAGCACCCAGACAACCAAGCAATGTTGACTCATCCAGGTCCTGTGAAACACTGAACTGAAATGAAACCTGCCTGTAACTAGTAATGCGACATCGACATCGATGTTTTCAAAACATCGATGTTTTCCGGTAAACATCGATGTTTTTAGCCTCGATGTTTCGATAGCGATGTTTTTTCAACATCGATGTTTCTTACCAATGTTTCAAGTTTTAAATTCGAATATTTTTCTACTTTTTGGGTGAGTACCATGACGATTTTTTCTTTAGTTTACGTATCCCAAGGTGTCGCAAGGCAATGAAAAAGTTAGCGCCTTGCAGCTCTTATCCCACCATCTTCTTTAACACAACAACAACAACACCATCTAGTCGCTTGTCAATGTCAACTGATTGTATTGTTTTCATGTGACAGTGATGATAATAATGTCAATATGCCTCCAAAAAGTGCAGTGTGGAAGTTTTTTGAGAGAATTTCGGGGACTGCGTCAACGTGTAAGCTGTGCCACAAATCTCTGAAGACAAAAGCTGCAAATCCTCATGACCACTAACAGTCTAAGGAGAGCAAAATGTAGTTCGTGTGTTACATGGAATGTATAAGATATTCCATCAACTTTCTCCAGTGGGTGCCAATCGTTCTGGGACCCGTTTCATTGGATTCAGCGTCCAAAATTTAGTGGAAAATGATACCCTACTCGCCTTAGATCGCCCAAAAACTCGAAAATCCATTTTTCAAAAAACACATTTTGACCCCTACCCCGGCCAAATTTGGTCCGATCGGGCTGAAAAGTTTCGAGGACCCGTCTCGGCCGGGATCAGACCCCTGACCCAAATTTCAGATTTTTAGAAAATTTTCTACTACCAAAAACGGCGCGGGCGATGGACGGCGTACGGCGTATGGCGTACGGCGGACGGACATCGACCTTTTTTGATCAGGATATCATGAAACGTCCAGAAAATAATTTTGAGCCGAATCGGAGAGGTTGACCATTATCATGAAAACATAGGTTGATTATTCGAGGAATAACCAACCAAAATTGGGGTTGACATTTAAAATTAACAAAGTTCGTGTCACTTGCGCATGACTGCGCAGTTTTTGGGGTGCGCACGTATGTTATTTGAAATCTTTGCAAAAGAAATATGAAGATTAAAAAAAAAAAAATTATTCTCATTAGGACGGCTTTAGGAGGGGTGGGGGAACAATTTACCTTATGTACCATAACTACAAAATCTGACAAAAAGTTCAACTCTCTTAATGCATTGTAGACTCTTACTGAGTGCACCTAAAGACAAATTAATTTCAAAACTCATTAAGAGAGATTGAATCCTTCGTTTGCCTAACGTTTTTAAGGGATTAATCGATGCGTGAGACCAAAGGATTACCCGAGATTAGTCCTTGATTGGAAAAAGTAACAAAGCTTCCCCTCTTAGGGAAAGCAACTTTTTCAAAGCGGGTAGAGTTTATAATTAACTCAGAATGTCAACAACGTAATTATCTTTCAGAGCGGACAAGGGAATACATTTTGATGAAACATGCGACGGAACAACTCGCGTAAAAATGGAAAACGTTTTTATAAACGCTTATTATTACGTACTTTCGATCCAAGGCACACTGTTTTCCTTGTTCGGGCCAGGTGGTTTCAATTTGTTGATACTCCTAAATTACGTCTTCTACTTTTTTTTTTGTTTTCGTCGTCGGAGTAATTAGCGATGCACCGAAAACTCTTCTTCTTCGAAAGTAGAAGAAAACAATGAAAAACACGTTCACCGAACGGTCACGTTCTGGTTAGGGAGAATAATCAAGTTACCGTGTGTTTTATTTCTCATAGAACGTAACTCAAGGGTAATTTAAGCAAAATCACAGGGGTTGGTTATTCCTCGGACCAGGCGCATGGAGAATAATTTCTTCAACATGGGGAAAATGGGGAAAACAGTGGGTGTGGCGGGTTCGGACCCATTCCAATCGATTCAGGGTCCAAAATTTAGTGGAAAATGATGATGATGATGTGGAATTCGGCGCTTCAGATGTGAACCTGGTTCCATACGTTGTTGTTCTTGTTGATGCCGAAGTGTTGGTTGGTTGGTTGTTACTCTCATTTTGGTGGCTAACAGCTCCCATTTTCCCCAGTAACCAAGAATAAAGTATTGCATGTTGCAGCAATGGTGGGTGGTGACAACAATGTGAAATAAGCAATAGTACGTCTTCATCCAGGGTCCTGGGTACCTACACCTCCCAGGCTACTTGATAGGAGTCACTACATTAGGGTTCTGGCTCCATGCCAGACGATTGCTCCAAACGAAATATATTACGGTTTGCTCGCTCATAGATGGCGTCTGTGGCGAGGATGTGGACACCCTGCCAGCAAAATCTCCCGCTTCCTTGGTGGCGATTTGTCCAACTACCTTTCTGCCCCTTCTCAGTGTGGTTCTTCCCATAAAATGGGTATTAATATACCTATTTGGGAAGTGAGCTTTCGAGATTTTTGGTGCCCAGGCGTGTGGGGTATCATTTTCCACTAAATTTTGGGCGCAGAATCGTTTGGAATGTACCTCCATGCTCCTGGTCTAATCCACATGTCAATTTCATACCATCAAATGAATAAGTAAAGATTGTAATCGCGCGGCCAGACCACGCGGATAGTGCGACTATTGTCCATAATTCTTGTTTCTGGCATTTGATAAAGCCAAGAATTTATCGTCTTCTTATGAGAGACATGCACTCCGGCCCTAATTCTATAGGGAGCAAAAATCTCTTATCTCTTGCTCAATGTCACCTAACTTTGTTTTCGCTCTTGTCACCACATGCAGTGGATAATAGTTTTAGAAGTACGAATTCACGAAATTTGACCTATTTTCATTGTCAATCATCCACGTGTTATTTGGTTTTTACCAATCGGAATATTCTTAGTTCCGTTTTCCCTTTTTGCTTCTCACAGAAGCTTTGATTACCTTGATTAAATTCTCCTACACCACTAAGCTTCGCCTTTCCTCCTGTTCAAGCTCATCCAATTTTGAGGCATTGCGGTTCTTGACAACATTTCCTCTCCCGGTATTCAATAAAGTGGGAAAATTCGTTCAATATCCCTCCGGCTCGAAATGTTTCAACTTCAAATTGGATTTCGCGATTCAGGGCCACTCTCAGCTTCTACCGTTTTGCTGAGTAATGTTAATGGGATGTTGGAAGAGTTGAGAATCCGAGAGGCTGTGATAATCACTCGGGCACAATTTCTCGGAGAATCATGTTTTTTAAATGGGGTTTTCAAAGTACCAAAAACTTGATTGTTTCCCGATCAAATAAAAAAGTTAATCGTCGAAATGTGTTTTTGGAAAATACATTGTTGATATTTCTGGCTCTACGCGTGTGGGGTATCATTTTCCACTAAACTTTGGACCGTGAATCGATTGGAATGGGTCTGGGACACGCCACACCCACTGTTTTCCCCATTTCCTCCATTTTTGATATTTTCAGCGATTTCGTCGTGTAGGGTATCGTTTTCCACTAAATTTTGAACCCTGAGTCGATTGGAATGAGTCTCCATGCTCCTGGTCTGATGACTAACCAACCCCCGTGAAAGAATTCTCAGCGTTTCTTACAATGGGTCTTGATGAATAATTTGAATGCTCGATCTGGGTTTATCTGGTCAGAAGTAATTCGAATCTTCATGAATTAGCCACTTTTTGTTTTCCCGCGTCAACCCACCCCAGGTTATAAAGGTACGTTTAAGGAACTCGGATTCAGTGTGGCGGCGATGGCGATGTTGTCTTTTTGGGTGACGGCTTTTAAGGATATCCATTTTGAAGTACCCATTGATTGAGATTCATGTGTCGAAGGATAATAAGAGAGTAATTGGTGATGGCTGTCCAGACCTGACATGAGTGGTCCGCTCAGGTGTTACCTCTTCTTATTCTCTTTTATATTCCACATTGTCTTCTGATTTCTCTTTTAAGACTTGTGATAGTTCCTCATCCTAAATGCAGTTTTGCAACACATGATCAGCAAGTGTTGAAATGAGGCTGGCAGAGGAGCTGAATGGGGCAAAATGGGGTAGGCAGCACAGGAGTCATCAGGACTGAAAGGAGGTAGACGGCACAGGAGCTGTATAGGTTAAAACACATTATTTCACACCTCCTGTTTTGCGGCACAATGTGATTGCCCGACAACACTCCAAGTTAAAAGAATGAAGCCAATTGAACCCTCCATTTATAGAGATTTTGGATGTTTTTGGTTGGATTCCTGCTATATGTTTTTAGTTTACCAGTAAATGTGAAATACATCAGTATTATTGAAAAAAATAATAAATTAGCCCAAAGTATCGTATAGTACATATACAAAATCGAAAAAAAATCGATACTTGCCCTACCACTCTCAATGTCAATGTTGCCAACCAATAAAAACAAAAAAACATGACGTCACACCTACAATATAATAATAATGATTCAATGATTTTATAACCAGTTACGTTTTATACATACATTTTACAAAAGAATTATTCATCTTAATACTTTTTCAGTATCTGTACCGTGCGGTATTTCGCGTTGTCGCTTTGGCAACACTGATTTCGTCGGTTTGTGTCTGTTGTGTTGACGAATGGCCGAATGGGGTGTGGTGTTGTGTTGCCGTTCTGTTTACCTTCTTTAATTCATTTGTAGTTGAACAAATTTTCAATTTTTTAGGATATTTTGTCAGTCAACCAGACCCATAGGTTGTGGTTTTGGTGGTTTTGGTGTGGTTTTGTTCTCGCGCTACTTTCGTTTGGAATTCATTTTTGTAAGTATTTTGAAGTGCGAGTTCGATCGTTGACTTGATATTGATACAGGAATTTATTAATTATTGCAGAAGTTATGTCAAAATTTCAAAAAATATCAAAAGAATTGAACAAGTTACGAATACTCCGGTGAAAAGTGGCAGTAACACGACTGTAAAATCACAATAACCTATTTGATATTGTGGTAGTAACACGATTGAGAACCCAGTCTTTCCAAGATGAAGGTGGTTTGCTCCATAAAATAATTTTTATTCAATTTAGTTCTTTAAAGTAATTGTAACACGATAGCGAATTTACATTTGTTGAATTGACAAACATAATTCTTAGTGATATATTCTATATAGAATACTATTTTTCATCAGTTTGGCCATGAATATTGAAAGTTCACTTGATGAAAATGATGATAAATTTTGATTAATGTCCTAAAAAGATGTAAATTTTTTGGGAAATTCATAAATTAATGTGAGATTTAGTGAAATAATAATCAAAATTAATTTATAAATACGCCCAGCTCTTGTTGTAATGGTCAACGTTTGGCTCATATTACAACTGTCGACACATGTGATTCTCTCTACATAAGCGTATTCTTTCTGGGTTTACATATTTGAGCTAAAAGTGAGCTTTCTTTCCACCAAAATTCGTCCAGATAACTCATTTAAGCAGAAGTTGGCAGCAGCTCAAGCGATTTCATCTCTATAGTGGCCACGCCTATGGACGATTAATGAGATGATTAATTAGGTTTTTTTTTTCAATTTCTGGTCGGTTTTTGTTTCACAGGTAACAGTTTGGAATGCTACGTGTGCAAAGACCAAGACGGCAACAAAACAACAAGGACACTTATACAGACTTAGGACTGTCAGCGAGCAAGCAGGTGTGGTTAAAAATTGGCGTTTTTCCATCCAAGGCACAACATCTTGACATGTTCATAACCTATTCATCATTTCTGGAGTCATCAAAATGAAGTTTGAGTTTGCTGATCACTTTTTATACAAATTTGTGTAGTGGCAAACCGTCTTCTTCCGACTTTGTTATGTATTTTTGGATTCACTTCGGTTTTTTTCTACGGTGCGTGTTCCTCTTGAATGGAACCTCAATTATAACCTCGACAGCGTGGTAAATGTTAGGGTGGGCCGAGTGAAATTCTTTGTTGAACCACGAATGGAAATTTTCGCGTGCATTTGTAGTATTCGGCCGATCTGCCGTCTTGCTGGCCCATATTTTGGGGGGAAATAGCGCTACTGCTACAATATAAGCTTCGTCTAAGAATTCAGCAAAATCTTGGGCATTAGGAGCATTATTGGGTTTATCTGCTCTATTTGCAATAAACGTCGTCCACCTCATGGGTGTTGGAAGAAGGTAACCCAAATGCCCAGACTTCTCCCTCCGGGACGAGTTCAAACATTTCTGATCGGACACATGGACGACATTATTGCGATTGATGTGGAGGGTAAATGTCATTGCTGAGAAGGAGCACTGCGGGTGATTACCATCCAAGAGGACATCTGGTCTTCGTTGTCCTGATGCATTGTATTGACTCCACCCAGCTAAATAGGAGTGAAACCTCTCAAGAGCATTGTAGCACTCAGTTGAGTGAATTTGAGCAAGAGATGAGCTGTACGAAGGTTCAAGGAATGATTTTGAGAAAGAAGGTATAAGGTACAACAATAAAAATGTCCTTGACAGCGTTCAACATCCAATCATTGCTGCAAATATGGCCGATTATGGTGTCTGTTCACCGATGAACCCCTCTCTTCAGCTTTGTTTTCACTTTCCTGTAATTCTCATCAATTGAAATTCCCCGTGGATTCACCGTTTGTAAAGTTAGCTCTTCAAAGTATTTAGAACCGCCTTTGAGAAGAATATTTTGTTTCTGAAAAAGTTCGATGTTTAGAAACTCCCAGCCATAACCACGCCCGTCACGTCTGGAATTTATTTGAGGTTGAGAGGAATCTACCGCTAAAAGAAGCATGGCACGGGTAGGTCTATTACACTTCCAATATAAATTGATATATTCTGAAGTGGCGGGTAGGTAATAAGCCATATCAGGGAATTAAATACACAAACTCGTAATAGTTGAAAATTACCTAATATTTTTCACCAATTAAGTAAGGAAGTTGGGAAAAGGAATTTAGTTTATAGTTATTGTCCTCAATAACAACGATATTGTTCTGGATACGACGGTATTTAATTTGTGACGTAAATGTAACTTTCATGTTGTCAATTTATTGTTGTTTCCGAGAAATGAACGAATTTCGCTTAGAACATTGTGAGCATTAGCGTCCTTATTTCCTCATTATTCTCGTTATGAATATTTCAAGAGTTCGTATACCCACTTAGCGAAAATACTTTTGGAAACCACTCGTACGTTTTCCAAGAGGTAATTAGGTTGCTGGTTGTTGCGTTGTATTCTTCAATTTATGCGTTTTCTATCAAGACGCTGACGACTAGAGCCGCTGTGTACCACTTTTATATGGATTGTTCCTCAACCCGCGTTTTTGGTTATAAATTTGGATGTAGCCCGCGTCTGACCCAGCTCGTAGTAACTTTTGGGTCTTGTGGAAAGGCACGATGAGACAAGAGAATGAGAAATCCAAGTGGCGGTTCGCACCACGCTTACATTTTAATTTCCGCCGAAATCTGGAGAATAGCTGTAAACAGCCGAGGCTGAGTGGAAGACAGGGCTCATTCAAACAGATAAGATCTCGGTATCCCAATAAAAAGGAAGAACTCCTATTTGCACGACTTCTATCTGTTCCTGTCATCTACTATTACTTACGTCCTTTCGGCCTTTGTATCCTGTCAATTTGGGTTACATCATGCAGAAGTCTTGAATCTAGATTCAGCTCAACAATGGGTCGAGGGTATCTCTGGGCGATTCTGCCATCTCGTTTTTCCAGTTCTTGTGAATAAGAAATGGTTTGCTCCTCTTGAGTTACTTCGCTCTCCTCGTTTTGAGTTTTGTTGTAAAACCCGGTTAATAAGCTGAGGAGGGGGGTTTCGGAGAAGTTACTCGTGGTGCGAAGGGTGAGAAGGGGGTACCTTGTACGATGCACCTTTATCTTTAACATCCTTTACAACCCCCGCGGCTCCAGCTGCGTTCAAACCCTCTCTCCTTCCGAGTCTTCAGCCAACCAATTATTGTTAGGAGAAACTTTACAGCTCCAGATCTTGTCCGTTTTTACTTCCGCCACTCTCGTTGAGCCTCGAGAATATCTTACTCTCAGCGAGCGAAACAAAGCATCGCGGCAGAATATTCTGCGCTAGGCCCGTTGAAATGAAAAAAACTCTGCCAATTCTTCCCCAATGGTTGATTATTCCTTGAAGCAAGAGTACGGGAAAAACAGTGGAGTGCCCAGGACACATTTCAATCGATTTGGCGTTCATTTTTAGTGGAAAATGATACCCCACAAGCCTCGGTACATTTCCGCTCGCTTTAGAAATAGGTAGGTACACATTTTGATATCATCCGTATCAATGGACTTAGCGTTCAAAATTTAGTGAAGAGTGACACCCAACGTGCCCGAAAATCGAGTTACAAAAAGACATTTTTACCTAAACCTCCTCAAATTTAGGTCAATCAAGCCAAAAAGAAAAAAAATGAACAGCAGGGAGGTTTTGACCAATATTTCAGATTTTCAGAAAATTGTCTTATACGGCAGACGGACACTTCGATTTTGGTTAGTTATTTCTAGATTCAGCCTTTGTGTTCATGCAAAATCTCTCCGATTCAGCAAAAAAAAAAAAAAAAAAAAAAAAATTCTTTCCAACTCTCAGCTTCATATCACTCTTTCTCGTCAGTCCCTTCAAGGGGGTCTGTCGACGCAACTCGATCTAGCGGCTGACGGCCGAACTGTCGCCGTTGACCACCCTACCCCGCCAAACCCATGCCGCACGGCCTGATTTTCCAAAAGTAATCCCAATTTTTTGAAGCTCCTGTTTGAAAATTCAGACTTTTTTCTTTCGCAATATCCTTTTAAGACTTGTGAAATTGTCTCGAACCATGATTCAACTGCCAACTTCTCATAACTTCAAAGTTACGAAATTTAAATTTTAAAATTTTGAAATATTTTATTTGTGTATAGGCCCGAGAAATTTCACCAAGTCTTACGAGCATATTGCAAAAAGAAAAAGTTTGAATTTCCATACAGGAGCTTCAATAAATTGGAAACACTTTGCAAGGGACTGTCTGACGCCCCCAAATCAAAACAAGCGTCCGTCCACGCCGATTTTGGTAGTAGAAAATTTTATAAAAATCTGAAATTTTGGTTTGGGACCCGTTTCGGGGTCTAGTTAATCCTCAAAACATTTCAGCCCGATCGAATCAAATTTTTGAGATTTTTGGCAATCTAGAGTGTGGGATATCACTTTTGACTAAACTTTGGACGCTGAATCTAATAAGACGGGTCCCGGAACGATTGGCGCCCACCGGAACAGGTTATGGCTCAATATGGGTATCTATCTACCTATTTCGAATGTGCGTACCCGAGACTTCTGCACCTAGGCGTGTGAGGTACCATTTTCTACTAAATATGAACGCTTAATCAATTAGGATGAGTCTGGGACACGCCATACCCACTATTTTCCCCATAATATTGCTCCATGGAACAACCAACCAAAACCTCTACCTCAGTCTATAAACTCTTCACATTCCATAGCCGTTCCTTTCAAGCATCGAAGAAAGAAATTCGTTCGGGGATCTCCAATAGACGGACAATCTGAGTGGACTTCCTACGTCGTCTCCATTGGACCCGATCGAGGTCCCACGCGGATGAGGTGGTATTTCGTACGTGAATTTGCGTATCTAGGTGAATAAACTGACTCGATTTCACGCTCGAGCTCTTCCTGTCAAGTTAGTGGGTCCTTAGTATAAGATCTTGTTCGGGAATTTTACCCAAAAGAATGCTATAATACTTTTTTTTCTTTCAGGTGAGTGAGAAGAATACTCCTAAGGAACTCCCACGTGAGCATGCGGTGGATGTACGTACATATTACTATTGTCTGTAAACCAACAAGCACTCCTCCACGTTACTTATACTGGTTCGAATTGAGGACATTGAGTAATCATGACACGAATATATCGAGTCCACCACCTGGGTAGGCGTAAAACACGACATCTGGTGATCGTGGCATTCAAAAATATCTCTGCAGAACTGTAGTCGCCCAATTCTGGTGGGCAGCGATTTGTTGTAAACTTATTTGACAACTTCAGCGTCCACAATTTAGTGGGAAATGATACCTCACACGCCTCTCCAAAACAATCGATCAATCAAAGGCTTTATTTATTTATTAATTTACTTTTTTTAGATAACACTGACCGTAGAACAATGAAGTTTGGAGTTTGCTCTTCCAAGTCGAATTTCCCAAGCCATTGGGAATTTTCCAAACCAATTTGAAATACCCATTTTGACCAGTTACCTCCTCCAGTGGGTGCCAATCGTTCTGGGACCCGTCTCATTCGATTCATCGTCCCAAATTTAGTCGAAAACAATACCCCACACGCCTAGATTGCCAAAAATCTCGAATAGGTTTTACCGTTGCATCCTAGGTAACGCCAGCTTTACAGTTGTGTGCATCAAATATGTATATTTAAATTCATCAATGATTAGAAAACTCAGTTTTTAGTTTATTTTACTACTGAAATCCACTTCGTGAGAAAATAATTTGAGATTTAAGTAAATGATCTAGGAGATCGAGCTTTCTTTGGGGAGTTCACAAAAACATTGTTGCAAATTATCCGTAAAGTCAACACAGTGGGTTTGGTAGTCGATTTTGGGTACGACCCGAGTCGTTTTGCCCTCTCACAGAAGGAAATTCGTGAAATTTCAGGTCCCATTTCACAGGTTGAAATAATAATTATTCATTCGCAAGCGTTTACACATAACTCAGTCAGTTTTGCGACATCTCAGTTTCATCTGTACCGTCTATTTGTCTCATAGCGCAGGTTATACGTGAAGCCCAAAGCCCGAAATTTCTGGTCAAACGCCCCAGAACTGAGTAAATGTTTACATAGTCGAGATGGCGTTGGGAGAACCCTGTGTGTAAGCGTTTCTCCGGTTAACGTGATAACATCGTCCTACCCCTGTTCACCGGAAAGCCGAATACGTTAACTCGTCTTCCCCCCAACACAGAGATCGTCGACATCACCCGACGCTCATCACTATGTATGACAATGCTTGGCAGGAACTCTTGTTATTGTTGATTATGAGATACGTCGAATATCTTAATATAAGCGACGACGCACCAACATCCAATCAAGGTTTCGGAGCGCGTCCCTTGTGACTTTGCACTGAATCAACCAGGTTTTGGCTAAGTCAATATCTCGGCTGAGGGATCAAACAGACGGTGCTTGATGCTTTTGAATAAAACGTACACGGTGGGTCGTTCAAGCTTCAGTCTAGGCCACGTTGCTGCTCTTGTTGGTGAAGAGAGCCTATTGCTGGTCTTTCTTGAGGGTCATCTTTCTTCTTAGATAACTTCGGCATAGCTGGCAACACGTCGTTATCATTTAGCATTCTTCTCACCAGTCCCTTTCGTGATGAAGGCAAATTTCCTCTAGTTGTTTCGGAGGTGTTCCATTCTTCTCCCATTTCGAACACTCGAAGACATATGCCCGGCATCATCTTCTACAGTAGAGCATAAGAGCAGCAACGTGGCCTAGAGTGAAGACTCTCCTGCCATATCCCCTCATACAATTCTGCTCTTTGGTAGTACTTCAGCTCTTTTCTCCTACCAATGGATTCAAATTGGACCCCTGGATTAGTTCCTCCTAAGCTGCGTCAAGGTCAGGCGGGTTATCTAAATTTAGAGGTTTCATGTTTTTTGTCAAATATTTTTTCACTTTGATGTCCACCAAAGCGTCAAGCGTTCAGTTAATATTCAACTATTTAAAGATTATACTTGGCGTCATGAACAAGTTTAGGCTTCAAACGAGTATTTACTGAGAAGACCTTTTTGAAGGGAGGAGAGGTTTTAAAATTATAATGTAAGAAACATGCAGAGCAATGTGCAAGAGTATCGGCCTTGAAAGCTAGCACCAGGGCTAGTTCACTTCATAGACAAAACCACCCCACTGTTTGTAGTGATGGTGGACAGCAACCGCTAGCACCACTGCAACACGAACATTTGGACCAATCAGCTCTCAGCTTTTGATTGGTTTTGTCTTGTGTCTCAATCCACTGCCATATTGCTCTTCAGACTGTTTCAAGACGAACATTTTGAGTCACAAACTCAACGACTCGCAATCACACGATTTTTTGCTACAAATCTTAAGTTTTTTAGATCTTCTAATCGTTTCCTTTGCTGATGTAGGCACTTGCTGGCTGTGTAGGCAATCTGAACCAACCATCTCATCACTGTGCCTTGCAGGTCATCAATAACTTGGTTACGTGTAATTCGTTTCTGTCAATGAAGTTCCTTACAGACCTTGCAAAGAACCGTTCTAATAACCATTTGCATTGTTCATTCAAAGAACCCCAATTGGAAGAAAAGTCATTGATTATAAAAAGACACAATGCTTACCAAAACATATAGTCTACAGAAAATCCGTACATAAGACAACAAAAGAATACCGTAGGCCACAGACAAGTGGCGGAAGTTTTTCAAGTTGAGTAAACCTGTTCCAGGGTATTTTACTGTTGGACTCCGTTAGTAATGAAGCTGATGGTGCTGAGTAGTCTTGGGTAATTGGTTGTGAAAGAAGAACAGGGTGTAGATGATGTGTACTAGCCGTTGAAGTTGGAATTTGAACGTTTGACTCAATTATTACGTTTGCATGTCGTCTTGACGATCCTCCACCTCTTGCGATTGATTGGTAATCAGTCGCGTGTGTCTTATTGAAGCCAGATGTCAAAGGGAGACGGTAGCCTCTTGTTTGGTTGTCACGAATGCATAGTCAGGATTGGTTTCAATTAGATTTACTTCATTGACGAGTGGCTTGTACTTGGTGTGCCTTACGAGGAGAACAGGTCCAACTAGGCAACGAACAGCCTTGACAAATAAATTGATATTTAAAAAAAACGTACAACACTAAGAATTTATCTAAAAAGAATTTGACAATTAATCATTTTCGAAATTAGCAGTAATGAAGTGACAATGTTTATTGCTCAAGTATTATCTATACAGTGTGTTCCAGGATTGAGTGGATTGAGGATGTCTCCCTTAGACATTTTTTGTAAAAACTCCATGTTTTGGGAGTATTTTTGGTTTCATGATTTCCTTTCGTGTAATCAACTTTGCCGTTGAAATAGCCAAATATCCATTTATTTACATCGTAAAGTCAAAATTGAGGATACTGCGGGTGGGAACGTAAAATTTCCAAGAAGAAATCCCCATCAATTTCTCAAAACATACAAATACAGGTTGTTTTTGGAGCCTTAAGTTGACGTTTCATCAATTTGGTAAACTTCAGTTACATTTGAAACCTAAACATCCAAAATAACCGCCATTTGCAAGAACGTAAAAAACAACTACATTTTATTAGCTTTTCAACGGTATAACTGGTTTTAACTACGCCATGGTAATTGTTATATTGGCATCCGCGATAAAGGGACCACCATTTTGAACTTGAGGTTTGCGGATGATACCGTCCTCCTGGCGAACGCTCCTGAGGAACTCCAGGTACTGCCTGATAGGGTGGACGCAGCGTTTCATCAGTACAGACTCCGAGTTAACGTGTCTAAGACCAAGGTCATGGCAGTGTCTGAGCCTGGTCGGAAGCAGTGTGATGTAGAGGTGACGGGCCAGCCACTATTGCCGTATTTGGGGCATTTGTTATCTGTGGACTGGTCGTTGCAGGGTGAGTTGAGGGCTCGGATTGAGATCGCCCGGGCTGCATTCAATAAGATGCGACGTTTTCTGTGTAGTCGAGCCGAGATGTACTTTTCTTCCTGCGCTGAAGGATGGTCAACTGTTACATCCTTTCCATTTTGGCGTATGGTGTTGATTAGTGGACGCTTAAGATAGTGTATAAACCGGCATGAGGCGTTTGAAGTGTGGCTGGTCAGGAGGTTGTTCAGGATCCCATGAACGGTCTAGGTAATTACTACATTCTACAGCAAAACAACAGCAACTGGAAGCTTCTGTGCACAATAAAGCGGTGAAAGGTTGCGTATCTTGGCCACATTATGAGTAAACTTTATGCAGACCATAATGGTGGGCAAGATTGCTGGGAGCAGAGGGGTGTGCAGGTGGAGAGCGTCGTGGCTACTGAACATCAGCAGAGGTGAGCACTTAAAGATGAAAACGGTAACTTAAGGGAGAAATAGACGTTTTTATGTCGAAAAAACGAATTACAACCATTGAAATGAAGGTAATGAACTAACTTTAAGTTACTCTCTACAGCTCTATTTTTAATGGTTTGATGAAATTGTTCAAAACATTTTTTCAAAATGACCTCCTTCTCGTCGAACACAAAGCCTTGCTCGTTTGATAACTGAGGTTGTTGCTCCCCGAATTTCATTCATCTGGTTGCAGCAATCAACGGTTGATAGCACCAATTCCTCTCAATCGTTTACTGGTGTGGCGTAAACAAGAACCTGAATGTTTAAATATGAAGAAGAAGAAGAAGAAGAAGAAAATACATATATTTAACATATTAACATATAAACATCATTGTGAAACAACATACATGATATGACTATGGGCTATGCCCGTCTGTCAGAGGTCTGCATATAATTTTTCTTTTCTTTTATGCTAGGTTTTATTACACTTTGATTTATATTTACAATTTACTTAGGAACACTAATACATTTTTAACTTATGATTTACCGCATTTGTTTTCTTAAGGATTATAACTTTCTTTTTTTCACATTTCACGGTCAAAGCAGAGATAATGTCGTTCCCTAACTCTGATCCCAGTTGAAGTGGCTCACAAGTTCGCTTCGGTAGGCCCATGCTGCGCTGCAGAACTTAGCAAGGGAATGCCAGTTCAAACCATTCATTATGGTCAAAACCATTTCGTGCGACAGCCTAGATGTACCGAAATTCGCCCTTCTAAACTCCGCAAGCACCTGACAATCTGCCAAGAAGTGCATCATGTCCTCTTTTTCCCCCGAATTACAGAGTGAGCACGCTTGGCTCAAACCATCCCCATCATCAGGAGAGTACGGTCGACCATTGAGCTGCAGCAGGTCACCTCGAGTCACCTGTTTAAATATGTATAACCGAAAATGTATAAATTCAAGGGTGTGAGATCGATTTCTTGGGAGCCATCGAATAGGACGGTACCTGCCAATCCACTTGTCTGTAGTAATCATCCATCCAAACTCGTACAACCCTCGCACTATGTGCAGGGTCATTCTGAAACCAGCATGTTCGTCTAATAACCAGTGGTCTTCCAACAAATCTGGTAGAACGTTCTCGAGGAAGGTTAGTGAATGATACAGAATTAAACTGGCCATTAAAGAATATTGGGTCCCCTATTCATTTCGACTGTTTATTTTGAAGGTTTAGGTTCCAAGATAATGCAAGTGAAGTTTATTAAAAAGCATTGAAATTGATAAAATGTAAATTGTGGGCTTCAAAAACAACCTGTAGTTGTACTCGTATGTATCTGAAAGTGATGGGTGTCTCATCTTCTTAGAAATTTTACGTTCCCTCCCACGGTATCCTCAATTTTGACTTTTGACGATGTAAATAAATGGAGATATGGCTACTTTAATGGCGTAATGTTGAATGCTGAAATGTTGCTGAATTAATGATAAAATCTTGAAATTAAAAATACTCCCAAAAATAAGGGTTTTTTACTGAAATGTCTAGGGAAGACATAAAATTGGTTCTTGATGTTACTGCACTCAATTCTGGGACACCCTGTATGTGTTTAGGATGTACATATGGCGTTGATTACAATTGATGATGACTCGTTGCCCAAAGAGTTTCTCCTAGATGTTAGCATGAATAATGAAAGTAGCAACCCTCCTGTCGCGCTCTGGTTTTCGGCGTAGGATTTTCTCAACCCGTAATGCAGTGGGTTTCTTTTTTCTTCGGAGTTGTTAGTTTGTACAATGGGCTGGAAGGATATGTGGGTCCGGAGAGCCACGTGAAAGCGTTGAATTGGCCTGAAAGAGGTGAGTTTCGTATTGTAACGAGCCAACATTTAAGGGAACAAAGCAGCTCAACTCATGGCCAGAAGGAGATTTATACTAGTAGGTATCTCCTTTCTACTTGGTTCCTTTTCTCCGTCGACGTAAGGAACGTAATTTCTAGACTACGGTTCTATAGTGGCTCCGAAACCTCCTGCGGAACCCCCTCCAGAGGTAGTTACATAAATTTTATCGCAGTGAATCTTGATTTGCATTTAGATAGTTAAGCGATGGAAATGCTTTTCAGAGAGGGGAACAAGGAACAGTTTAGCTCTTCCGACTTGTTTTGTCGTTTCCCGTCCAGAGAGGTACACAACCAACGGCATCCCTTGTTGGGCCCTTCCATTTGACATACATAACAGTGCGACTGCCGTACGTTCTCCATGTAACATCAGCATTCAGTTCCTTTTGACCCGTCCAGCTCGTTGTTGAAATTTGACAGATGCGTGCGCTAAATCGTTGAAGTACAACTTGAAGGAGTCTGGCCGTCAAAACCACTAGTACATACTATTTTCATGAGCTTTTGATACAGTTTCATGATCGTCACAACTCAAGTACCTTTTTAATCCCGGAATCATTTGCCAAATGAATGGCACTGATGCTGTCTTTTCGCGACGCCTGGTAACTTTACTCAAATTTTTCAAGAATAACACTCATTGTTCAAAAGTTGCGAAGAAATAATTCAGACCGTCTCACTGGGGACCGTTTCATTTGAATGAAAAAGTTTTCTTTCGAACGGGTGGGTTTTCCTTGCTGGAATCGTGGACTTTGTTTTCGCGGGCTTCTTAGCTACTCTTTTGGAACATCAAATTACGAGTATGAAACTCCATTTTCACAGATCAACTCGGTGAATTTCGCCGTGGGATAGTGTTTTTGGTCTCAACTCTGAATGGCAACCACCCACATGTGTGAGTACAACTGGCACAACTCTTCAAGTGAAGCCCCTCACATGTGTGAGTACAGTAAGCATAACTCTGTATGGCGAGCCACCCACATGTGTGAGTACAACTGACACAACTCTTCAAGTCAAGCCACTCACACTATTAGTACAGTAAGCATAACTCTGAATGGCGAGCCACTCACGCGTGTGAGTACAACAGACACAATTCTGAAAGTCAAACCACTCACATGTGTGAGTACAACAGACACAAATCTGCATGGCAAGCGACTCACATGTGTGAGTACAGCTGGCACAGTTTGAAAGGTATGCTATCACTCGTGTGAGTACAGTATGCACAACTCTGAATGGCGAGCCACTCACGTGTGTGAGTACAGCAAGCACAACTCTGTATGGTGAGCCACCCACATGTGTGAGTACAACTGACACAACTCTTCAAGTCAAGCCACTCTCACGAGTGAGTACAGTAAGCATAACTCTGAATGGCGAGCCACTCACAAGTGTGAGTACAACAGACACAATTCTGAAAGTCAAGCCACTCACACATGACGTGAGTATAGACGGCTCAACTCTAAAAGGCAAGCCATGTGTGAGGACAGCTGGCACAATTTGCAAGGTATGCTATCACTCGTGTCAGAAGGCTTTTTTACGGCTTTCAATGGTTTCATTTCTCATCATAATATTTTTTCAATTTTTTTTTTTTTTTTTTAATTTGCCGTCAATAATTTAATTTTTTGAAATTAACAGGAATAGAGGTATATGTTAAAAAACTTGAACTACTCACACGTGTGTGATGATTGTCCCAGCAAGTAAAAACGAATATAATTCGTCTAAGTATAATTTAGTACGGTCAGGTACAGTTTAAAAAAGTCAAAGAGTATATTCCGCCATTGGAAAGGTTTGGGCAAGGGAGGGTTTGCAGACAACGTATAAAGTTGACGCAATATATCAAATTATTATCGTACGCGTATTATACCATTTATACCTAATGTGGGTATAATAATATGGGTGTCTGTACTTTGAAACCTCACAGTTCCATGTCATAGGCTCATGTAGTCGAGGCTAGCAAATGTGATGCAAGTCCGTCACTAATGCGGCAGAGAGAGAGATAGAGAGAGAGGGATTGGTAATATATTTTTCAAATGAGATATGTTCTATTATATCAGTTAGATTAAATTATATTAGGTAAATACATCTAATTCAAATTACTCAGGAGGCCGTGAAGATTCATTCTCTCACACGAGAGAGATCCACATTGAACGGTAAACCATGATGAAATAATGCGCCGCGTTTTTCCCCTTTTATTAAATGTTGTTCCTGGAATCGAAACAAAAACGGACGGATTATATAAATGGGTAGGAATGCGGATTACATCCGAACTGATTATTTCCCGAGAGATAGAAAATCAGGTCAAAGACGTGCTCGATTACATTCATACGGTTTTTCCATATCGTACTCGAAGCGTGGATTAATCCGTTTGTGATAAATCACGTACTAGCTGTATTGAAATAAAATTATATGATCGGATGTTGAGTCGTACATACTCCAGTTATTCAGACGTCGATCTCATCTCGAGCGCTCTCGAGTGAAACGTTATTTGACACGCGTGAGTACACTTCGAAACAAATCGTTTGAATGATACCGTCCGATTCGTTTGATATCTTCCTGATCCACCTATGTTTAATCGTATGAAAATCTGTCAATAAACTCCCTCCGTGGAACTATCAAACAAAATGAGCGGAGATGTGAGCAGAAAAAAACTCGCGGGGCCGCACACGTCTCGTCGAGTGTTAACTTTAATCCTCAATCCTTATTTGCCGCGATCCTCGCCTAATCGCTTATGTTGAAGGGGATAATACTGGTCGGAACTACGCTAAGCTGATGAAAAATTGCTACGGTTGCGTTGCAAAGATAACAGCGCCATTTGAAAAAAGCATAAATTTTAAACGAATTTCGTGGTATTCCAGCAAGTTGTGTTTGTAGTCAGGCGAATAATTCAACTGCCTGGATTAGGCCTCTAAATACATGGATTTGACAAAAAATTTATTCAATGGATTTGCGGAACATGTGACGGATGAGTGCCAAAGCGTTTCATTATTGTCAGGCAAAAGTGGACGAGAAAAAGAACGAAACTAATGGAAGAGCTGCTCTGCTTATCAGTGCTTATACATGAAATTGGATTACATCAAATGGAGAATGAAGGGTAATTGAAACCCATGAGAAATCCAAAACCCAGAACTAACTAGTGCAAAAGTACTAGACACTTATTCACTCAATTTAAAGATTCATTAAATATTTTGCTGTTCCCCTCGGAAACATTCAAAGAACTGTAAGTGTTTGATCACCCACACTATAATACTCCTTTCACAAGGCTGATTACTCCTCGGATCAGAAGCATGGAGACTCATTCCAATCATTCAGCGTCCAAAATTTAGCGAGGAATAATACCCCACACGCCTAGATCGCCAAGAATCTCGAAAATCAATTTTTTGAAATACACATTTCGACCCCTACCCCCACCCCTCCCATTAGGTCCGATCGGGTTGACAAGTTCCGAGGACCAACTAGAGCCGGGAACGGACCTCTGTCCGAAATTTCAGATTTTTAGAAAATTTTCCACTACCAAAATCAGCGTGGTCGGCGGACGGACATTTGCGCACCCCACCCGATTTGATGTATGTGGCACCCGAGTGCAGGCAGGCCGCACGTGAGATACCTGGGCGTCTGTATCACTAGCAACATGAAACCGACAGCCCACATTGCCCTCCTAAATGAAAAGATGACATCTATGGCGCGTGGCCTCAGGGCCACATCTGGGTCTGGCTGGGGAGTGACATATGGCAGGAGGCTGCAATACTACAGGGCGATATTCCTGCCCACCATCTTGTATGCGGCTCCTACATGGTGGCGGAATCCAAACCAGCGGGAGAGAGACCAGATCTAACAGCAGCAGCGAGCCGTTCTTTTGGCAATCACACGCGGTTATCGTACAGCTTCCACACTCGGGCTTCAGGTGATTGCGGGCTGCATGCCTGTTGATATTGTGCTTGATGCGAGGGTTGCCTTCAGCTCGATCAAGTGGCCAGATCGTGCTGCAGTCCCCTTGCAGAGGGATTTGAATGGTTTGTTGGAAGCAGCACAAACGACCGAAATGAAGATAGCCAGGATACGAGAATGGGCACTAACTGCGTGGCAGGAACGGTGGAATAGTGCAGCAAGCGGGCGGCTGACACAACAGTTCTTCCCCACTGTCTCACAGCGCCTGAACATGGATCATGTGGAACCCTCATATGAGACTACCCAACTTCTCACCGGCCATAGTAATTTCAGTGCCAAACTCCACTCCATGCGGCGGTGAGATACGTCTGCATGTCCATGCGGTCACCCTTCGGAGACGGCAGAGCACGTCCTCGCTATACAGCAATGAGCGTCAAGTTATGACAGGCACAATTGAGTACAACGGCCCACTATGCTCATTGGTGGAGTCCAGAAATGCATGGAAGAAGTTCGATGCATTTGCACGAGCCAAAGTTCGCCTAAGAGGCGAGGCAGCAGCATTGCCGCAATTAATTTCAATTATGAACCTTGCCCTCAAAACTCCCTGTAAAATCCAGCACATCAGTTAACAGACCGGACAGCGACACAACACATGCAAGTGAATGGCTGCCAGAAGGGCCTCAGATGCAGACCAAACAGAAACAGAAAGAGAATCCTTGGACGGACATTTGCTAATTTTGACGTAGACCCCTTGAAACGTCAAGAAAAAATTTTGGGCCGAGGTTGACTTTTGCATGATTATTCAAGGAATAGCCAACCAAAAAAAAAGTAATCTCCAATATAATTTGTCGTTTTTAACGATCGAGCCGAAAACCTCGAAGTTAGTAGCATGAATGGTACTACTCTCATTTGAAGGACATTTAAAAATGTATTGGCCCGTTAAGAGGCCGCTTATTCAAGTGGCTTTGTCTTCCGTACATCTCCTTCTACCGTCGATTTGTCAAGTTCTAGGAGCTTATCCTACCCACTGCCCCGGCTTATTCAAAGTCACCCTTTTCTGCGGGCTCTCTCGAGAAGGCCTCGGTCCTTGGAAAGGTAGCACCTTGAATAGCCGTTCAATTCCGCACCCTTCAATACCAGACCCACGACTGTGATCCTCCCTCTGAACCGCCCCCACTCATCAACTGAGGTAAATACATGGGGCGAGGGTATCATATCTGGGTCCACCACTGCTGCCGGATGAATACGACCTTCGTCCATGGATTAGTTCGAATTCACCGACCGCTATATTCAACCCCTCTATTGCTCTTCCCATTCATGGAAGAATCAAACAAGCGATTCCTAATCCGGAAAACTGAGGAGATGAGTACCTAACCTTAGATCTGAGGAGGATGAATTGAGTCGATCATGGAGTGGACCCCACCACGTTGATTATAGCCTCTGATAAGACTTCGATATGAGACAAGTTGAATGGAGTGAGACCTAAATGGCACAGCCTGCCAGATCTGAGTTACCTCTGGAGTGGAGGGTACTGCACTCGTTCACATCAACCATGACTAAACCGTTTAATGGAAAATGATACCCCACACGCCTAGGTTAGGGAATTCTCTAAAACCCACTTTCGAATTCGGTAGATAGATACCCATTTTGACCCTTCTCAGTAGATTCAGTGTCCAAATTTTAGCCGAAAATAATACCCTCACGTCAGGTTGCCGAAAATCTTGAAAATCTATTTTTCGAAATACACATTTTGACCCCCCCCCCCTCCAAATTTGATCCAGTTGGGTTGAACAGTTTCGAGGACCAACTAGATTCGGAAACAGACCCCTGACCCAAATTTCAGGTTTTTAGGAAATTTTCTACTACCAAAATCCGCGTGGACGGCGTGTGGTGGATGAACCTCTTGCTCATTTTGATCTAGACACCTTGGAACGCCCAGAAAAGTAGCTTTTAGCTAAAAAGTCGAATATTTTGTAGGATGAAACATGGCAATTGAGAGCATCTTGCGGAAAACTGCTGTTTTAGAGCAGATTTCGTCAAAGTAGAGGTATTTGGTAATCCAGTTCTCCATGAATTTACACTCACAATTAGAACAGCCCAACATGATAATCTCACATTTCTGTAGGCAATTACATGAACTAAATGATTGACTATCTAAGGGAATTCACGCAACAGCTATCCATTTTTGAGGGGGGAAGCAGCAAGAAACTTGCAAACTAATGAATTCCGCAAAATCGCAAATATCAATTAAGGAAAATAATTGAGATATGAAAACACCAATATGTCCTAGATCAATTGATTATACCTACCACACTGAGAAAATCTAGTGGGGGAGGGGGAGGGTTAAAAGCGAGGAACACCCTACACACTCACACTGAGCCAACATTGTGAAGACATGGAGATACTATGAAACTCAGGCTTTTGTCACTATAGTCGGGAGTCCCTACATTATTCCTTCCATAAATCCACCTCTATTGATTATTCAAGTATCGATATACTGTCATCAATCTCTGATTTGAACCTAAAATGAAGAGTCAATAAAAGTGGTATTCAAATCAGTCAAAAGCGCCCAAATTCAACTTTATCGATCACTTTGTAGTGTCTGTTCTGACAAAAATTCATCAATCTCTGATTTGAACTAACCACAAAGAATCAATGAAACTGGTTTTAATTTGGATCCATAAGAATGTGCCCGAAGTCAAATTTACAGACATTTATTCTTTGTGTAGGTACCCTTTTGATTTTTTGTTTGGAGTTACACCGCTACTCGCGCTATTCATGATTGATATAGCCCCGCGGTGCCAAACTCTCCGTTGAATAAAAATATATAAGCGAACTTAATCCCCCTGATATTTTCATGAACTTGGTTTTGGCTGACTATTTCTATTCCCGCTGTCTCCACAATCGGTCTTGTGACGCCTAAATGTCCCGCAGGAGGTCGTTTAATGCTAAATAAAATATAAAATTTGGCCTTCACACATTATTTTTTTGGTTTGTAATAAATCCTAGTTATTTATGTATTATATATAGTGATGAAGCGCTGTACTCTGAGTGCGTAGGTAATTACATTAAATTTCATGTTTTAGAATTCAAATTGTACAAAAATAAGTGCATTACTATGGCTGGACGGCATTATGATGCGAGTTACAGTTATAATTTTCTACCATTATCTACACCCAGACACCCTGCACGGAATGGATCTCTTTGGAGTCTATAATTTCCGGTCAGGTCTCGAACAGATCATCTGTCGGCAGAGTGGTATGCCTCAGGAACGTTTCGACGCCAGGCCTGTACTTTAGGCTGCCTTGGACGACTCCCTTTCCCTTTCGCTATCGCCAAACGTAACATACCCTTCTACGAGAGGGTCGGTCCTTGTAATTTATAAGATCCCTCCGCTCGGTATATCTGCCGACGGCTTCCCTCGCTCGAACTATCATCATTTTTCAAGAGGCCGAGGAACACGGGTGAAGCGAGGCGATGGTTCGGAAGCTAATGAATTACTAACGGTATTATTCTATGAATGAATAGTGGAATTAGCGCTATTGGCGAGCTCTGTTTCTTATCAATTATTATCAATATGTTCGGATCGCGCATGAGCTGAAACTGAAAATGTGAACAGACACAAAACCGAATTTGTTCTCTTGAACAAAACGCCTCTTGGCTCTAAAACGCTAACCCGAGGAATTTTTTTGATTTTGAAGCCAACACTCTTGGGTTGGTTATTCTTTGAATAATCAACCCATGTTTTCATGATAAGGGTCAACCTCTCCGATTCGGCTCAAAATTTTTTTCTGGACGTTTCATGGTGTCTGGATCAAAAAAGGTCGATGTCCGTCCGCCGTCCGCCGTACGCCGTCCATCCTCCGCGCCGTTTTTGGTAGTAGAACATTTTCTAAAAATCTGAAATTTGGGTCAGGGGTCTGTTCCCGGTCGAGACGGGTCCTCGAAACTTTTCAGCCCGATCGGACCAAATGAGGGAGGGGGGGGGGGGGGGTCAAAATGTGTTTTTTGAAAAATGGATTTTCGAGATTTTGGGCGATCTAGGCGAGTGGGGTATAATTTTCCACTAAATTTTGGACGCTGAATTCAATGAAGTGAGTCCCAGAACGATTGGCATCCACTGGAAGAAATAATGGGTCAAATTGGGTATTTGTTACCCATTTTGAATATTCGGGATTTCTGCTACCTAGGCGTGTGGGGTATCATATTCCACTAAATTTCGGACGCTGAATTCAATGATGTGTGTCTTAGAACGATTGGCAACCACTGGAAGAAGTAATGGGTCAAATTGGGTATTTATTACCCATTTTGAATATGTGTTTTCGGGATTTCTGCTACCTAGGCGTGTGGGGTATAGTTTTCCACTAAAGTTTGGACGCTGAATCCAATAAAATGGGTCCCAGAACAATTGGCACCCACTGGAAGAAGTTATAGGTCAAATTGGGTATTTCTTACCCAATTTGATTATGTGTTTTCGGGATTTCTGGTACCTAGGCGTGTGGGGTATCATTTTCCACTAAATTTTGGACGCTGAATTCAATGATGTGTGTCCCAGAACGATTGGCACCCACCGGAAGAAGTTATGGGTCAAAATGGGTATGTATCCACCCATATTGTATGTTTCAGGATTTCTGGTGCCTAGGCGTGTGGGGTATCATATTCCACTAAATTTTGGACCCTGAATCGATTGAAATGGGTCTGGGACCCGCCACACCCACTGTTTCCCCCATTCGAGGAATAACCAACCCGTGTGTAAGAATTTGCAAATTTTTTTCCCCATACTGCGAATGTGCAGCGTTTTCGATGACATCATGAATCGTATACTTTCAAATTTTGGAGCCAATCGGAGTGGTTGACCTCCAATGTCCTTCGGCATGATTACATAGGTTGATTATTCAAGGAATGACCAACGAAAATGTGGCTTTTTGTGGGGTTTTGTAACGAGTGCATCATTTATTTGCCGCTAGTAAAATTTATTAGCGCGGCTTACGACGGGCACTGTCGTAAAATAACGACATCATGAAGCCAGTTATGATCTGGCTTCATCATTGTGAGTTGCAATCAACGAATGAGGACGAGATAAAACGTGATAGAGTTTCGTATTTGTGTGTAAATAGGAAAGGGAAGACTCGTGTAGAGGAATCCACAGCCTAGTATCAGCGAGTGATATAGGGACATGCAAATAGTTCGTGGGGTGCAGATGCGAAAGGAGGGTGGTGTGAGGGGGGTGGGGGGGGGGGGGGGTACCATGGAATGCAGCCCTCCTTCACATCGGTCGGCATTCCTTCTCCATGCTTCACCGAGCATCGAGACTTCGATCCACCCCCCTCCTTCTCTCACCCCCTCCCGCCATCAAACATCGCCCTCGTATCTATATCAATATGTATTCATGTGGCACCAGAATTATGATCGCGAGGCGCTGTGAAACCCAGAGTAAATTATCTCATGTATGGAGTGATAGCCCTTCTGAACCGAAGTCAAATGTTTACAAACGCCTCAATTGTTCTCTCTCAACACAAACACAGGGAAAATATGAGAAAACATTCACTGTGTATTCAACGGTTCGGTTGACTTTTTCGAAGAGGAAACGGCGTTCGTTTTTCTCAAATAAATTTAAAAAAAATAAAAAAAAATTCTCCTCAACTAACAATTGTTACCTGCGTACACGTTTCACGGTAAGAATGGTTTCAGCCAAAATACCTACAATTTTATTCTCCTCCGATTATACCGAGAATGAATGAAGTACAAATCAATCTCATCAATTTCACATCATCAAACTGATGATAGATTAGAGAAGCAAACAGTATTACAGTAGTAATTTGCAAGAGCTGACGAGACATCATCATTTTGAATGAAATAACAATTTACATGAGAAATGGGATTCGTCGACTTTCCTCGAGAAACTCATCAATTACGAGATCATTGAAGTTCGATTACTGAATAGATTTAAGATTGCTAACCCGAAATTTCTTAATCGATATTAATAAAAGATCAATCTGCTATTGTTGCCCTTGTGTTAATAGGAGATAATCGTTTATGGGTTTTATTTTGTGAATGTTTTATTAAGAACTTATGTACATAAACCAGTAAGATACACAAATTTTTCATGAATTTCTTCACCTCTTGAGTCCTCGTTTTTGTAATAGATTTTTAATTCGTTTTTTGGTTGAATAGATTCGTTAATCTTTTGTAGAGCGAAACAAGGCAATTGTGAACACCAACATGCAGAACTTCCCAACATAACCTATCCTTTTCTAGCCCTATCCTAACCTAACTCTTCCTAACCTATCCCATCCTATCCTAGCCCCTTCCAACGAAATGTGTGGGGACTGTGAGGGGAATGTGCGAGGAACACCCGACACACTGAACATTGCGAAGACATGGAAATACATTGAAACTCAGGCATGGCCCCTCAACCAAGAGTGGGGCACCCCAAACCCTTGCGTAATTTTTTGTACTTCTTATCAGTATAGTATCGATTCAACCGGTCATTTATCTCTGATTTGAACATACTATGAAGAATCGATGAAACTGGTTTTTAACACATTCAGCGACGAACTTAAAATTGTGTCCACCCTGTAAATTGGGAAATGTGTGATAAAACTTGTTTCAGCTACGAATTCAACGTAGGTACGTTATTTTATTTCATAATAGCAGACCTCTGTAACAATAACATACAAAATATCCTTTTTTGGAAGTTTTGGATGGCGCCAAGTGGTCAGTGCTAGGTGGATCAGCTCGGGTAGGAAACCCTTCAACAAACTGAGTAATGTAGGTTTATTGTCCAATAACTGTACATGTGATGTGGCAGTATCCCCCTTCCTCTTCAATTCCCTAATAGTGGATGGTGTATCAATTTGCTGGAAACCAGTAAACGTTTTTGACAGCCACATTGCAAGCTCATCTCATACTGAAGGCAATGGGATGCATAGGAACAGTGAAAAAACGCAACAAATTCATACACAGGGGTTGGTTATTCTTCGGACCAGACTCATTTCTTCAACATGGGGAAAATGGGGGGAACAGTTGGAGTAGCGGGTCCCGGACCCATTCCAGGGTTCAAAATTTAGTGGAGAATGAAACCCCACACGCCTAGATCGCCAAAAATATCAAAAATCCTTCTCTCGATATACACATTTTGAACCCCTTCCCCGCCCAAATTTACTCCGATTGGTCTGAAAAGTTTTGAGGACCAACTAGAACCGCGAATGGCCCCCTGACCAGAATTTCAGATTTTCAAAAAATTTTCTACTACCGAAAACGGCGCGGACGGTGGACGGTCATTTGACTTTTGGTTGGTTATTCCTTGAATAATCAACCTATGTTTTCATGATAATGGTCAACCTCTCCGATTTGGCTCAAAATTTTTTTCTGGACGTTTCATGATGTCCTGATCAAAAAAGGTCTATGTCCGTCCGCCGTACGCCGTACGCCATAGGCCGTACGCCGTCGATCGTCTGCGCCGTTTTTGGTAGTAGAAAATTTTCTAAAAATCTGAAATTTGGGTCAGGGGTCTGTTCCCAGCCGAGATGGGTCCTCGAAACTTTTCAGCCCAATCGGACCAAATTTGGAGGGGGTAGGGGTCAAAATGTGTTTTTTGAAAAATGGATTTTCGAGATTTTGGGTGATTTAGGCGAGTGGGATGTCATTTTCCACTAAATTTTGGACACTGAATCCAATAAAATGGGTCCCAGAACAATTGGCACCCACTGGAAGAAGTTATGGGTCAAATTGGGTATTTATTACCCAATTTGATTATGTGTTTTCGGGATTTCTGGTGCCTAGGCGTGTGGGGTATCATTTTCCACTAAATTTTGGACGCTGAATTCAATGATGTGTGTCCCAGAACGATTGGCACCTACCGGAAGAAGTTAGGGGTAAAATGGGTATGTATCCACCCATTTTGTATGTGTCAGGATTTCTGGTGCCTAGGCGTGTGGGGTATCTTATTCCACTAAATTTTGGACCCTGAATCGATTGGAATGGGTCTGGGACCCGCCACACCCACTGTTTCCCCCATTCGAGGAATAACCTACCCGTGTGTAAGAATTTGCAGATTTTTTGGATTATTATCCTTTGCATGGGATTCACTGGGCCACGGTGAATCCACTATCCAGCACGGTCACCCGGAAGGAGTTAGATATAGGTACTTGAAATAATCGTGATGGAGTTTCCCAGTTTCCATCTTGAACCTTGCGTTACCTCACTACCTACGATTTAAGAGAAAGTCTGTACGATACCCTAATTTATTCCTGTATTCCTGCATAATTACTCTTCTTTTTTTCTTCGCTTTTTAGGGGGGCTAACTGCGCTACCCCTGATGTGAATGGTTATTGAATCCTTGTTTCTGCCGGTTGGTGGTATATTGATGCGAGGAAATGCATTCTGGTGGTTGTCAATCTCATTGATTTGGGGGGTCTTTGTCTCCATAAGAGGTATTTCAGGACAAAAAAAGCGAATGATGGCTGACTGACGACGAGTTATATTCAATTCCAGCTCCGTTTGCGTTAGAATTAAGTCGAGCGAAGTTTTCTGTCACAACTTTCAAACCAGATAATCAACTCGAAAATACCGAGGCGCTTCTCCATTAAAGCGCGATCATCAACAGGCTCGGCCCCTCGCTGACTGTATGAAATGAACTGGTGGGTTGTTCCTCTCCCTGGTACCAAACTCGGATCACACTAAACACCCGAGAGAAACTTCAACAAGATTGCGAGTTGGTAAATGGATCGAGAGGGCTTATCTTCAGAGGCACGCAGGAGAATAATAATTTGCCTAATGGACCGGTGATACCGATGTTTGTGAGATTTTTACCGTTTGTACGTTAGGACCTTTACGGCGCAGTTACGCTGCGGATGCTGTTTTACTGGGAATCAATTTACAGAGAGTAAAGGGAAGAGCATTCAAATTTATTTGATGTACGTGTTCTCATTTTGAAGGGCTGCTGGCTGATGGAATGGGTCTCAGATGCTTGGTTCTTGAAAAGGTATAAAAAGTACCCTAGCGGGCAAACACTATAAAACCTTCGTCGTTTCGTGACGCGGCCCATAAAGATGTGCCGGCGGTAGAGTTAGGCCGCTGTGGTAGATGCGCTGTTCGAACTCGAGGGAAGTTTTGCCACCATCCGTTGCGCTGGAGACTTTCGGTCTCTTTTCTTTTCCTGTCTAACAAGAGACGGTCGATGAGATATGGGGTGTTAACTTGGAGGAAATCGTGATGCTCACCAGACAGCTCGCCCTCGAAAATTACATTCCTTATCGCGTCCTCTTCGCAAACGTGATTCCCCTCCCTTCAATGTCCGGGAGAAGATGAGGAGTAGGGTTGTCTCAAATGTGTTTTGCAATTTTCGCCTTCTCAAGGCATTCACCTCCTTCTGAAAACCGCTCTTACACAAATATCGTGCGCAGTCCTCTAAATGTCCTCATCACAAACACATTCTCCGACAGAGTTCCCTCGGTATATTTTTCCATGTGCATCCCATTTGGCGGCCAACTAGATGTCCGGCCGTGAGGGAAATATTCAGTTCCAGGTCCTGAAATAAAGTTAAACATCTTAAATTTAAACGTTTTACTACTCGCAATATACCGCGGAGCAAGAATTACTTTACGTCATTTCATTTGAACAATATTAAACGTAGATGGCGCCTTATCTACAATTTTGGTTGATTATTGGTTGGTTATTCCTCGAATAATCAACCTATGTTTTCATGATAATGGTCAACCTCTCCGATTCGGCTCAAAAATTTTTTATGGACGTTTCATGATGTCCTGATCAAAAAAGGTCGATGTCCGTCCGCCGTACGCCGTACGCCGTCCATCGTCCGCGCCGTTTTTGGTAGTAGAACATTTTCTAAAAATCTGAAATTTGGGTCAGGGGTCTGTTCCCGGCCGAGACGGGTCCTCGAAACTTTTCAGCCCGATCGGATCAAATTTGGGGGGGGGGGGGGGGGTAGGGGTCAAAATGTGTTTTTTGAAAAATGGATTTTTGAGTTTTTGGGCGATCTAGGCGAGTAGGATGTCATTTTCCACTAAATTTTGGACGCTGAATCCAATGAAACGGGTCCCAGAACGATTGGCACCCACTGGAAGAAGTAATGTGTCAAATAGGGTATGTATCCACCCATTTTGTATGTGTCAGGATTTCTGGTGCCTGGGCGTGTGGGGTATCATATTCCTTTAAATTTTGGACCCTGAATCGATTGGAATGGGTCTGGGACCCGCCACACCCACCGTTTCCCCCATTCGAGGAATAACCAACCCGTGTGTAAGAATTTGCAGATTTTTTCTTACAGATTGCTGAAAGTCAATCTCTCCGATTCGGCCAAAAATAATTTTTCTGGGCATTTCAAGGTGTCTAGATCAAACTTGATTACGCCTAGGGTTAGTGTGGACTGTATTTTCAAGTTGTAGATGTCAAACAACGAATTTATTTGACCGCAATGGAACGACAAAACTAGACGAACGAAATTACAATGTTACACCACCGCCATCACTTCGAACTATATCTTCCAAGGTGAGGCGATCAGATGACTGCGGTCTCCCTGACAACGACTGGAGACGAAACTTTGGGTAGCGGCGTTTCCAAAACTCCTCGAAACTTTGCAGCCCGATCGGACCAAATTTGGGTAGGAGGGTAAGGGTCAAAATGTGTACCAATTTCGATAAACTAATTTTCGAGATTTTTGGCGATCTAGGCGTGTGGGGTTTCATTTTCCACTAAATTGTGGACGCTGAATCGATTTGAATGAAAGTTTCCATTGTCCGAGGATTTATATTGGAATTATTCATATTTTTATTATGTATAAAGCGCACGAAAAAGTAAATTTTGATTCAAAAGAATGCACCGTGTATGTTAGTACTTTTATTTTGTTCGAATTGAATATGGTAGGTTAAACCAATGTGGAGCGTCCTCATACCAATCGAATCAGCATCCAAAATGTAGTGTAAAATGGTACCCTAGCTCCTAGTTTCTAAAAATCGTAATACTCGAGTTTCTAGAAACACTCCTCCACCTACCCTTTCCAAATTAGGGCCAATCAGGTTGAAAAGTTCGATCGAAATGTCAGGTTTTTTAGAAAATTGTCTACTATCGAAAACGCTGCAAATTCTTACACAGGGGTTGGTTATTCGTCAGACCAGACGCATGGAAACTTATTTAAAAACATGGGGGAAATGGGGAAAACGGTGGATGCGGCGGGTCCCGGACCCATTCCAATCGATTCAGTGTCCATGATTTAGTGGAAAATGATACCCCACTCGCCTAGATCGCTCAAAATCTCAAAAATCCATTTTTCAAAAAACACATTTTGACCCATACCCCACCCAAATTTCGTCCGATCGGGCTGAAAAGCTTGGAGGACCGTCCTAGGCCGGGAACAGACCCCTGACCCAAATTTCAGATTTTTAGAAAATTTTCTACTACCAAAAACAGCGTGGACGGCGTACGGCGTACGGCGGACGGACATTGACCTTTTGGTTGGTTATTCCTTGAATAATCAACCTATGTTTTCATGCAAATGGTCAACCTCTCCGATTCGGCTCAAAATTTTTTTCTGGACGTTTCATGATGTCCTGATCAAAAAAGGTCAATGTCCGTCCGCCGTACGCCGTCCGCCGTCCACGCCGTTTTTGGTAGTAGAAAATTTTCTAAAAATCTGAAATTTGGGTCAGGGGTCTGTTTCCGGCCTAGGACGGTCCTCCAAGCTTTTCAGCCCGATCGGACCAAATTTGGGCGGGGTAGGGGTCAAAATGTGTTTTTTGAAAAATGGATTTTCGAGATTTTGGGCGATTTAGGCGAGTGGGGTATCATTTTCCACTAAATTTTGGACGCTGAATCCAATGAAATGGGTCCCAAAACGATCGGCACCCTCTGGAAGAAGTTATGGGTCAAATTGGGTATATATTACCCATTTTGAATATGCGTTTTCGAGATTTCCGGTACCTGGGCGTGTGGGGTATCATTTTCTACTAAATTTTGGATCCTGAATCGATTGGAATGGGTCTGGGACCCGCCGCACCCACTGTTTCCCCATTTCCCCCATGTTGAAGAAATGAGTCTCCATGCGCCTGGTCCGAGGAATAACCAACCCCTGTGTAAGAATTTGCAGCGTTTTTGATCTAGACACCATGAAACGTCCAGAAAAAAAATTTGAGCCGAATCGGAGAGGTTGACCATTTGCATGAAAACATAGGTTGATTATTCAAGGAATAACCAACCAAAACGGCATGGAAGGCGGACGGATATTTGGGGTTTTCGTTGTTTATTAATTGAATAATCAACCTATGTAATCATAATTGGCCCCAAAATTTGAAAGCGTTTCATGAGTCGATCGAAAACCGAAACGTACGTCACCCGTCCACGGAATTTTCGGTAGAAAAGTAGTCGATTTTCTAAAAACCTGAAATATTGGTTGTTTCACTTCTCTCCGGCTCTTGTTGGTTATCGAAACTTTTCACCCGATCGGCCTAAATTTGGGGAGGGTAGGGATGAAAATGTGTTTTTTGAATACTCGAATTTTGGGACTTTTTAGGAATCAGGCGTGTGGAGTATTATCTTCCGTTACGTTTTGACGCTAAATCGATTGGAATGAGTCCAATTGACGACCAGCTAGGGTGGGTATGGGTCAAAATGGGTACATACCTACATAACTTTCGAACGTTCGAAATTTAGTACCTAGGGTATCGTTTTCCACTAAATGTTAGAGCTGAATCGATTGGAATTATTCTGAAACACTTCACCCTTACTTACTCGTATATCCTCCATGATCTTGCAACCAAAATGGGTTGCACATTGGAATTTTTCACAAAGGGACGCTATGGAGAATCGACGAGCAGAAGCCTGCTTTTAATTGATATGAACTATACCTAGAAGTTTTTGTGTATTTTATTTTAGTTGGAAATGTTTCGTTGTAACCTAAATCAACAAAATGAAACGTTTTGTTGATAGATTGATTGAGTTCAGTTAATCTTCCCACCGTTGTTTTGAGAGATCTCGTCAACCAATTGACGTTCGCGCCCGACTCTCTCAAGTGATGAGATGGCTGTTTTTTTCCTGCCTTGGCTTGAGCATTAGTTGATACACGGCACACTCAATTTGTCTCTCTACGAGTAGAGTTACTGGAGAGTAGGTGATGAGCCCACACGAGCCGATAGAGGGAAGGACAGGACGAAGAGCTCGTTGATTGGATTGATGTGATGAAACACCCTCCTTCAATAATTGGCGGTAACTGGCAAAGGTGGGTCCGTCTTTTAACACTCCGGCGCCATCAAGTTTCATGTTATCAACGTTGGGAAGTCGTTAACTAGACGGCGGACAGAGAAAATTCAAACAAATTAATAAACCTTCGAGAACTGAATTTAACAAAACAACAATTTTACAAAGTGGAAACTGTCAGCGAATGGAATTTTAACCCTGTGGCGTGCAACAAATGCGAAACACCTATTAAACCAAACTTTTTCACCTGATATTCGAGATCATTTCAATTTTGGTTTTTGTTGGGCTGAAAGTTATATTTCGACTTTTCACAAAAATTAGGTTTCAAACAACAAGCAATTTCAATCGCTGGTTGAGTTCCATTGGAAAGCCACCTTCGAAATGGTTAGTTTGACCCCCATTTTGACATGTAACCACCTCCAACGGTTGGGAATCGCTTCAGGACCTATCTTAATGGATTGGCCGTCCAAAATTTGGTGGAAAATGATACCCAACACGCCCAGGGGACTCTAAAATCTCAAAACCTCTTTTTCAAAATAGGTATGTATGTGTCCGTTTTGACCCATAACCTCTTCCAGTGGGTGCCAATCGTTCTGGGATCCATCTCAATGGATTCAGCGTCATAACTTTACGGTGAAATGATACCCTACACCACAGGTACCCAAACACGTAGGAAGGTAGATAGGTAGGTAATCTCCCCAAATGGCCGTTCGGGCTGAATGAATCGCAGAACCCTGAAAAAAATGCAGATAAAAAAAAAATAATAATAAACAGTGGACGAAAATGTCGATTTTTCGTTATATTTTTTTATCTAGTCATCATGAGACGTATAATGTCAAGTTTGGGGCGAATTTGATGATTACATATATGTTTATGGGATAAAAGCCTAAACGCAAATTCATTCACAGGGGTTGGTCATTCCTCGGACCAGGAGCATGGGACCAATCGATTCAGCGTCCAAAACTCAGTGGACAATGATACCCCACACGCCCTAGGTTCCAGAAATATCGAAAACACATTCAAAGCGGGTAGATAGGTACCCATATTGACCAGTAACCGCTTCCAGAGGGCGTCAATTGTTCCGTGACCCGTTTCATTGGATCCAGCGTCGAAAATGTAGTTGAAAATGATACCCCTAAATCGCAAAAAATCTCGGAAATCCATTTTTCAAAAAACACATTTTGGTTTCTATCTCCTCAACCCCTTCGAATTTAGTCCGATCGGGCTGAAATGTTTTAGGACCAACTAGAGCCAAGTCTCTAAAAACGAGTCTCTGACCAGAATTTTTGATTTTTAGAAAATTCTTTACAACCAAAGTCAGTGTGGACGGCGGATGGACATTTGACTTTTTCGATATAGACAACCTGAAACGCCCTGATAAATTTCTTGTGCTGAATCGGAGAGATTCTCATTTTGCTTGAAAACATTGGTTTCCAAAACATATTTGCAGGTTGGATCGTGGAAGTTGTGGTTTTTCGTAGCAATCCGTTCATAATGACAATTTAATAGCTATCATTTACAACAGATGGAACCCCCGAAGAAGTAGCACATCTTTGGGGCTTGACGTGGTTTTGAAGGGGAGAAGAGGAAACATACTTACCAGAGAAGAAGGACTATGTATCGACCAGGGGAAGTCTCCTCCTTCCGTACAGCTTAGGTGTCCTTAACTCTCTTGCATTATCCATCCAGAAAACACCACTAGCGCCACCGTCCGGTCACGCGATCTCCGCTACAACCATGATAATTGCTCGAATCAGTTCAGTTTCCAATTCATTCATGTTTCGTGGGTCAAATTGGGTATATATTACCCATTTTCAATATGTGTTTTCGAGATTTCCGGTACCTAGGCGTGTGGGGTATCATTTTCCACTAAATTTTGGACGCTGAATCGATTAGAATGGGTCCGGGACCCGCAACACACACTGTTTTCCCCATTTTCCTCATTTTAAAGAAATAAGTCTCCATGCGCCTGGTCCAAGGATTAACCAACCCGTGTGAAATAATTTGCCGCGTTTTTAGAACTGAGCGCGCATCTATGGATGAGTATGAATCAGACTCAACAAACAATCGTTTGACCGCCATATTGAATCTGATCCTCTGGAGCGAGGAAATGGAAGGAAACTCCTACGAATTGAGCCTCGGGCTGCCGTTCAATATACCGTCATCGACAGCTGCACATAATTCATAATTAATGCGAGCTAATAGAAGCGAACATGGTGTTTGCATTAACCGCCAAATTTATAGTAGCACGCTCAACGAGCTTTTCCGGAGAGAATACTGCGTTTGGGAGAGGAATTTGGCTTTTATCCAAATATACGAGACCTGTTGAACAATCATGGATGGGAAGTCCGCTCCAATATGCGGAGAAACTGCATTCATTTATTAATGTATTTCTTTGAATATTTCGACGGATATTTGAATTGGTAGCGCCTCTAAAACTTATACCTTGTTTTATTTTTCGATTATTGGAGTAATGGAGTATATTAGTGATGTGGATGTCAGGTAGGTGCGTCACTCACCATTTTGCTTGGACCAATTGCTACTTTTTGAACAGAATGGAATTCAGCTTGCTCCGAAATTCAGAGTTGTTCAGGAGTTGTTCAAGCAGGTTCATGAGGCTATGGAACTATAAAATGTGCGGTGAACTATCGAATAAATACTAATAATTCACATATTTGTACACGAGTTTGGACGTTGGTTCATTCAGTTCACGAGTTCGTTCAGCTCTAAACCAACTAAATTTTGTCCAGAGTCCGTACATGCTTACGAAACATTTGAGCCCAAAACTAGGGAGTATGAGGAAGTTATGAATGCCATACGACAATAGAGAACCTGATACTTTGCGTACCTACCACATTGTTTACTTTTGGCTGCTGCCACTTTCTCATTCAACGTTGAGTGACCAAATCACTAGCTCTCCCAACTTTCGTTTCATCAATGAACGAAGAACCGACATTCCGCACATTTATTTTAGTTTGATTTTAGCACTTGTTGGTAATTTTGGTCTTGGTGTTATCTTTTGGTAGTGGTAATTTTAATCCTCGATGATTCGGTTCTGTCTGTTCTTAGTTTTATTCTGTACACCAATTCAATCGCCAAAATTCTGCAGAGAGACACACGCTATATATCATACGCTGACGATATTCTTTTATATGATTCTTGTATAGTGGATGAAATTAACAGCGCGGTGTATGGAGTCATGATCCCAATGACATTGCCAGGAGGTTTGCTGACCACAAAACGGCCATCAACGTTGAAAAAACCAAGGGCATGATTCTGGGGTATCCTAAATTACTTATTTATTTATAATAGAACGAGCCTGATTGACAAAATAATAATAATAATTCAACACTAAGAAGACAATTAACAAAGACTAGAACACGCAAATCAATACAAGGTGGGAGAATCAAGGAGCTGTGACTTCAATAGTGTACTGAAGAGAATGTTTTTCCAATCAAGCAGGATAAGATTCAGAGACGAGGACATGAAAACGGTGGCTAGTCACAGGAGGTGGCACAAGGGTTGGTGGAGCATATAATTTGTGGAGAAGAATGGTACTGCGAATTGTTCAGGCTGCCGAGAGTTGCGACGAGGAACAGGGATGCCAATACGAGCAAGAAGAAGGGGAGCGCCAATACGGCCAGAGATGAGACCGTGATGGAACTTCATTGCAGCCATAGTTCGACGATTGCCAGGCCTGGGTAGATGGAGCTCAGACGAAAGAGCATCCTAATCCAGGTTGCGATGCCACATTTGAAGGTGACATATCGGAAAAAACGCCCGATGCACGAGCAAGAAGAAGGGGAGCGCCAATACGGCCAGAAATGAGACCGTGATGGAACTTCATTGCAGCCATAGTTCGACGATTGCCAGGCCTGGGTAGATGGAGCTCAGACGAAAGAGCATCCTAATCCAGGTTGCGATGCCACATTTGAAGGTGACATATCGGAAAAACGCCCGATGCACGAGCAAGAAGAAGGGGAGCGCCAATACGGCCAGAGATGAGACCGTGATGGAACTTCATTGCAGCCATAGTTCGACGATTGTCAGGCCTGGGTGGATGGAGCTCAGACGAAAGAGCATCCTAATCCAGGTTGCGATGCCACATTTGAAGGTGACATATCGGAGGAACGCCCGATGCACCCTATCCAATGGTTGATGTGACACCCATAGAGAGGGCTCCAGCTGACCGATGCGTACTCCAGGATAGGAAGAATGGGGGCTCTGTAGAGTGTTATTAGGGCTGGAACATGAGTGAACTCACGGATACATCTCTTGACAAATGGAACGCATGGCACGCGAAGAAATTTGAGTTATATGCTCATAGAATGAAAGCTGGGGATCAAGGAACACATCCAGATCCTTGATCGAGAACTGCCTGAAGAGGTGGTACCAGCAATGAAATTTTGTGATGTAGAGGAGACTATGTGCGGTAGTAACCGCACATTTAGAAGGGTTCAGCGAAAGATCATTGGAGAAGAGTGTCGAGAGAGTTTTGAAGTGCATCACAATCAGACAGGTTGTCGATGCGAGCGAAAAGCTTGACGCCATCAGCGAACATCAGGATTTTCTAACTATGGAGGACCATATCTCCAACATGGTCTTTTATCATGCAGCAGTGAAGTATGTGAAAATGGCGAAGTACCTGGGCATGGTCATCCACCAGAACATGTGCTGGGACAGTCAAACGACAGCGACGTGTAATGCTGCATTCAAAGCTGTCTTCCAACTAAGCACAATTGCTGCCAGCATCCCACAGCATGTTCACCTGTAACTTCTACAAACTTTGGTCCTGACGTTATTTGACTATGCTGCCACTTTGACGAGCATGTCACCCCCCTTACTGGGTTAAAATCAGTGAAATGACCATAACAACGAGGATCAAAATTAATGTCAAGAAGTCAGAAGTGAATTCCACTGCTGACGGGGAATATGATTCAATACAATATTATCTTTTTATGTATCTAGCGCGTTGTGACAACGTTTGGAAAAGTAAAGAAGAAACTGGAATTCACGACCGTGGGCCACGAGACCCCGAAACGTCCGATAAAACGGGGAATTGAATATTATTTCGTTACAGCTCCTTCAGTCGACTGGCCTTCAAAATTATCGCCGTCGTGAGTTGGTCTCGAATCGAGAGAGAGAATATTTTATTTGCAAACGTTAATTTTATTATCACAGCAGTAATATCAAGCAACAGCTGTTACCGTATGACTTACACTACTGCATCAGTCTTATTAAATGTTAAAAATTATTCAATGCTTCAAAATGCGTAGTAGTGTGATAATATCGATAATTTTCTTCTTGACAAGTCTATCGTTTAATGTGCGGGTAGATTCCTAGGAGCCGATTGCAGTGGTGAAAAGATGTGATTTCGAGTAAATTGTAAAATTTAGTCAATGCTACCCTTAAAAGCGCTTCCTTTTATGGCTAATGATGTACTCGTATCTTCCGCAAACAAAACCACTGAGCCAGTTTTTTTTTCTAGATAAGGAAATCTTTTGAGGCCAAGTGTGATGCCTCGTGGTTAGATACTGGGGGCGGCCTCCTCCAGTTGTGTGGAAGTCCAATTCACTAAAATCTTACCCTCCCAACGGCCCAACCTGGTATTATTTATCACATGTCTTGGGGTTGGACTTGGGGCCAGTATCTGTTGCCTCCCCATGTGGCTTGTTGCCGGACTTTTTCTTCCTCGTTCTTTCTTCTCAGAAGAGACACGATATATTCTGCCGTTCTTTTCCATGCTTGTTTGCGTGATAACATTCGTTGCACTAGCGCCTCCAGTGATGGTGAGTTCAGACCTAGTTCTGACCATGTTCTCGCCGTAAACGCTATTGCTCACAGTCGAAGAATTTGTGTTTCTCGCTGTCCTCCATGTCTGTGCGAGCCCCATCTGGTGTAGGTATTGATAGAAAAGTCCGTGTCCTGTGAGGAATTGAGTGTGGTAATAGCATACCTCGCCGTGTGGCCTCTCCAGCCAGCCTCTCACTTTTGGTACTAGTCTCGCTGTCCATCGACCTCTCGATTCATTGTCCCAGATTGTCTGTCAGTCGTTAAGTGTCCTTTCCCGTTCTTCCTAGATCACTATTGCCTTCGTAGGTTCCATTCTTCTATAATAAATCCGGTCTCTTCTGCAGCCAGTAAATGTATCGGGATGACCCCAGCCAGTACAAGAACAGCTGGCTCCGATACCCTTCTGTACGCACTAACTGTCCTTAGCTCTCCTCGCCATTGTACCGCCATTAGTCGCCTCTGGTAGTGTGCCACATATAGTGCGTCTGCCAATGTCTCTGCTCCATACAGAATGACCGAATTGGTTACTGACAGAAGTGGCTTTCTCTTGCATGGTCGTGGACCCTTAACGTTTATCATTGTCCTGCTGGGTGCTGCTGTCATGCGCGATGCTTTGTCTGCGGCTGTCCTAATGTGTTCCCAGAAGGTGATTTTTGTGTCTAGAATCACTCCCAGGTACCTAGCTGACTGTCTGGTGTGGACCACTGTGTTCTATGTCAGTTCCGTCAGCAACAGCGTCAGGATCCTCCTGCGAGTGGAAACCACCACCTAACATAGGGCCAGTTAATTTAAGTGATGACGAGTGTCCTGCAACAATGAAGACATTTAATTCTCAGATTTCTTTCCCCATGGGAACTAGTGAGAGGCTCAATAAACGGGCGACTCAAGAGTCTTGAGCTGTCGGAATATACGATTCCACTTCCGCAGTGACGGATTGCAACAAGAACACAAATAGTCATGACGTGTTTACATCTCTTCGCGTCCTCGGCGACGCTGATTGACTCCAACAAGGAGGCCAATCCGCGCGGAACGTGATTCGAATTGTGAATCACGCAATCTCCTCCAACTAACCACCCGCTTGTGCGAATATATTTGCCATTTCAGGCCACGCCTCAGACAATCGTTCTGTAACTTGTGTTAAAAACAAATTCCACATCCCCACCCAGCGGTACAACGCAATTTACGGGTTGATTCTTCTTAATTTGTTACGTAAATTGTAACTAAGAGGGCCTTGACACGACCTGAGTCACTCGTGACGAAATTGTGGAAACCCATTGCAGATAGAAATGGTTAGGAATATTTATTACAAACAAACAATGTTAACCCATTAGCGCCCAGTGATGCCGAACGGCACAGGAGGGGGATGCTTTCCGCAGCTTCCAGATACTTCAGCCATTGGTTCCAAGTTTTAAGTACTGTTAGAACGTGCTCCTGGGACCTACCCAAACATGTTCTCGGGCCACTACCGACAGTCAGTTGTTTTCTGGCTGCCCTGGAGGGTTCCCATCGTGGAACAACTTTTTGACACTGAGTCGCCTCGGAAATTGTTACTGTGAGTATTTCTTATTTTCCCTCGACTGTTCCCTTGCATTTTACTCTAGACAATTGGTTTAGGCATCCGTTTGTACTCATTCAAATAATTATTCATTTCTTTTAGTACCTTAGAACCTGCTGAATTACGTAGTGATGCCGTTTGACATCCCCGCTTCGTCTTTGTTAAACTCACAACACTTTCTGTAGATACAAATGAAGATTCAGGTGACGTAGATGTTGAAATGAATCTGCAGTATCTTCCCAAAACAACAAGGGAACCGGAGGCACTGATTATCATGGACTTTGGAAAATTCTGGTGGCCTGGGAAAATGGGAATTTCGCCGAGGAATTGCCATCGGATACTCGTCTACACACGGTATGCCCAGAATAGGCGGTAGGCCGTGACATAGCCAAAACTTGGTACAATCGGTTAGATCAACTAGCTCAAAAACACTGCAAATTCATTTACAGGGGTTGGTTATTCCTCGAACCAGGTGACTCATTCTGATCGATTCAGCACACACCTAGATCGCCAAAAATCTCGAATATCCATTTTTCAAAAAACACCTTTTAACCACTTCCCTCCCAATCCAAATTTTGGTCCGATCGGACTGAAAAGTAGGACCGTCTAGAGCCAAAAACGGGTTCCTGACCAATACTTTTGAGGTTTTTAGAAAATTGTCTACTTCTGAAAACCGCGTTACAGCGGACGGACATTTGCTCATTTGATCTAGACACCTTGAAACGCCCAGAAAACATTTTTGGGGCAAGTCGGAGTTGTATCACAACTAAAATTATGCTCAGATTTCCTCAAAGTCCTACAAAAGCTGGATCACCTATGTTATTCAAAATCCCTCTCATGCTCCTCAACTCTCTGCAGAAATTTCCTGCTTGTTTGTCCTCAGTACTCTAGTCCAGACGAACATTTTAATTTAAAAAACCCAATTCCTGAACATCAATTTTATCATTCACAGAGCCTAAATATGATTTAGGACGTTCCTTATTTTTGAATCACACTTTAAACCCTCTTGATGACAGAATTGTTCTGATTTTCTCCGGGATATTCCTACAATCGTAATAAGGTCTATCAACCATTTCTTCCCATATAAATTCATCCCCCTTTGCGATTTGACGCCTCTTCCCTACTCCTCATCGTAACCACTCCATTCTAGATTTGGTCAGTGAACATCCCTCCATTGCTTATAGCTATTTTGTTGCAGACATATAATAAAATTACCTATTGAAGATGCAACAAATCTCCATTTTGGGAAATAAAAAAGCATTTGTTCTACGAAGGAAACGTGAAATAGAGGGAATGAAAAGTTTTAGAGAGTTTAAATTGTTATCTCGATCATAAGAGAGGCGGCCGAATGGAGCAACTGACTCGTGGAAATACGATGACCCTTGGGATCGAGGGCAAAGTGCAGTGAGTCACACGACCGTTGATGCTCCACAAAGCCACTCGATCAGTGTTGACCTCACAGACGGCTCAGACAAGGCGGCAGACGTTGAATCGAGTAACACGAGCGCGAGTAAAATCAAGCTCTCAAGTTCACATCGACATCACATCGCATCGGCAAAGCGTGAAATAGGATCACAAGGCAGAGCTTTACCGTTCCACGTGAAGATGTGATAAATAATTCGGGTAGGGAAGAGCGCGGGGTGGACGGGGAATGTTGAAGGAGGATCGATAATGGAGGGTTGACATAGGGACACCTGTTGTACCTCACCTACCAGCGCCTAGTCTGGGGTTGGAGGGGAAGCACTTTAGACCATGCATATTGTAAGAGCGCTGGGAACAAGGTAATTCGCGTTGATGGAGCAGGAAAATGGCAGGTCCGACGACTTTTCGTTGCTGCATAGTCGAGCAAGCGAGAGAGTACGTCCTGACGTCTTCACACTTGATATGAAACCACGCCTAATAAGAAGTATAATGGTATTACATGCTCAGGTCCATGTGAACCATTTTAACCCAAATTTCCCAAACCTTGAAAGCTTGGAATAGGATTGACTCCTGAGCGTGTTAGAGACGGCATAGTAGTAGTTGTCTCTCCACATTAACACGTTTTGGAGCCTGGATTTGTACTGTGTATGACGAAGGACCTCAGGCTGATCACAGTGAAGTTCAACCTGAGGTAAATGAGGCAAGTGGCACACTCAATACTTCTGGACAAGGATGATCATACTGAGGTTCACATTTGAGGTGAGCAAGGATGGTAGCTCATTATGCACATCCAGACAAGGCTGATCCCGCCACGGTTCAAACCTGAGGTAAATGAGGATGGTAGCACACTCGGCACGTCTGGACAAGGCTGATCACACCTGAGAGGAATGAGGAAGGTGGCACACTCGATACTTCTGGACTAGGTTGATTACACTGAGGTTCACACCTGAGAGGAATGAGGAAGGTAGCAATCATGATACCTCCAGACAGGCTGATCATACCTAGGTTCAAGCCTGAGGTAAATGAGGAAGGTAGCACACTCAATACTTCTGGACAAGGATGATCATACTGAGGTTCACATCTGAGGTGAGCAAGGATGGTAGCTCACTATGCACATCCAGACAAGGCTGATCACGCCACGGTTCAAGCCTGAGGTAAATGAGGAAGGTGGTACACCCAACAGCTCTGGACAAGGCTGATCACACTGAGGTAAACTGGGATGGTTCAACCCCCCCCCCCCTATTCAAATCTCCTGGACTGGATAAGACATGTTTGCTCCAATGTGGGTAACGAACAAAACAGAACTAACTGGTCGTTTTCGGGGAAATGTGAATTTTTTTTAAAAAACCCTATTTCACTTTCCTGGTGGCATTAAATATATTTATGATCTAACTTTCTGGAATTTAATATTATTCATGGTTGTATGCCACATTTTGCTTTATTATTATCTAAATAATTACCTTCTGAGGACAATCAGAAAAGCCCATGAATTCAAAAGTATACCCTGTTGCTAGAATGTGCCTATGTCACTATCATGTTCACGGAAAAATACGTCATTCGTCTCCCTCTTTATTGGCATTTTCGGGAATTGAAACTAGGCATGTGGACTCCGAACAGATCGGCACCAACCATGGGGTTTAAAATTGATATTTTGAAAATGGGTTTCCGATACTTTTGGGGACTTGTGCGTGTAAAGTAATACATTTTGCGGAATTTCGAACGCTGATCGCATTGAGAAGCTACTCACCTGAACACTTTAAGGGTCTTGATGGGTATTTTCAAAAAGGGTTTTCGAATTTGGGGGATTTTGGCGTGTGGAAGTATCATTTTCCCCTTACTCTTGCTTTCAGGAATAATAAAACATTGTGGATGATCGTGCAGCGTTTTTAAAAAGTATTCTTCCCAATTAAGTTGTTAAGTTAACGCTGGAGGTAATTTTTTTTTCTAATCGTTATCAATACGTCCGGACAAATATTTTTTTTCCTGCTATTCCTACCCTTAAATCACCCGACTTGAACTCCCGCACTTTCTTAGAAGTTTGTGGAAGAGCAGAAAACGGACGGTGCATGAAAGTTGAAGTGACTCAGAGTCCCAGAGTTCCCAACTGGCTTAAAGTTAATTAAACTGCACCTACCTACACACTGGTTGGGTTTGATCGGCATCCTTCGAAATTATCTACCTCCTAAATAACCTAGGACTGGGCAAACTTTACCTCAGTTATACCGGAAAGTTTCCTCCTTAACGTTACCAGTTTTCAATCTGTTGAACAAAAATCCGTGAAGAAGTGTCAGTGGAAGGAAGTTTACATACCGGCAACAAACTTGTCTGTTCTCGACTTTAACAAACTTAGCCAATATCCCGTTTTCCGGAACGTTCTAATAAACATCCCCGCTCTCGGTCGATTAGAGGACTTGGCAGTTTTAGCCTAGAGGGTATCTAAATAAGCGACTTGGAAATAGTTGGTTAGAATTCGGTTGAGACGGTTTCGGAGATATGGAGTGAAAAGCGTCTTGCGGTTTCCGTTAATGAAGATTTTCCTCTTACACGCGGAGCGCAGTACACATATGGCGAGGACTTCAACTCAGAGGCTGATTTAGTCAACACTTGGCCAAATACTTGAAATATAAGATTTATAAACTACAGCTCAAGTATCCCATATTGTAATATTTCATCTAGAAAATTTATGCACGTAACAACAAGAAAATTGTTATTAGTTATGTAGTGACGTACTCAGGCAGACTTACTGTACGCTTATACAGGGTGTGGCCTCCTTTTAGTCCTGTCCTCACACCCATAGATTATTATCTGTGGGGAAGTCTTGAATTCAAGTTATATGATGTCTGGATAGAGTCGACTGACCAGCTAATTCAGAGGGTTACCTAGTGTGGAGTTTCATCCAAAGAAACTGCTGACAGCTCAAATCCTAGGTTTAGCCAGGAAAAAGACGTTTTTTGACACTCAAGCCAAATTTTCGTTGTCAAATCCAAGTGCAAATAAAAAATTGATTGCCTGACCTTTTGGGGCATGTTTTAGCTGACCTTAACACTTCTACAACAAGAATGAGTATGCAGCTACGTACGGGGTTGTTTATACCTTGGACCAGGGGCACGGAGACACATTCCAATCGATTTAGCGTCCAAAATTTAGTGGAAAAGGATGCTCTAAATGCCTAGGTACCAGAAATCTCAAAACACATTCGAAATGGGCAGATATATACCCATTTTGGCCCATTACCTCTTCCGGTGGGCGCTAATGCTTTACGACCCGTTTCACTGGATTCTAAGTCTTAAATTGAGTCGAAAATGATACCCCATATGCCTAAATCGCTGAAAATCGTTGAAATCCTTTTTTTATCCAATCCATTCAAATTTTGGACGCTGGAAAATGTGTATCTTAAACAATTTATTTTCAAGATTTTTGGTGATCTAGGCACGTGGGGTATCATTCCCGACTAAATTTTAGATGTAGAATCCAATGAGACGGCGCCCACCGGAAGAGGAAATGAATAAAAATGGGTATCTGTCCACCTTTTTCAAAAGTGGTTTTTCGAGATATAGGCGTGTGGGGTATCATTCATTGGACGCTGAATCGATTGGAATCAGTCTCCATGCTGGTGGTTTGAGGAACAACCATCCCCTGTTAATGATTTTGCAGCGTTTTATTTGTAGAATCCTGTGAAGGAGTTGAAGTGGGGCGGTAAAGTGTATAAAGGGTCCGATTAAATGACGTCTTCTGACCATGATAATACCGTTTCAAAAAAGCTTCAAGCTGTTAGCAAGCGGTTATCGCAACAGTCGCCCCGAGCAAAACGCACCTTCAAGAGAGAAAGTAACGTGGAAATGGGTTCATTTGCGTTTGTATGCGAACGGTTCGGTAGAAGAGAACCAAATTCGTGCAATAAAGACGAGCGGACGTACGTGGCATAGGCGTTACACGCTAACTGACTAAAAGCTCGTACGTGAGTGTGTGGTTGGTGGCATCAGTTTTAATTAAGAAAACAGTGGCTGTACGTGACAAACAGCCGGAACTTGCAAATCGTGGAGAACTAGAAAGGGGCGGAAGAAGTGGTGGCCGGCGGAGCGGCGAGGGGAGGGGGCTCACGGCGAAGACGGTGAGACTGACGGAGGCGGGTGATGGAGCCTGCACATAGACACGACGCGTCCGCCGTTGTCTTCGTGAACGTGTACTGAATAACCCTCTCCGCCGCCATCACCTTACAAACGCCCCGTTTCCGTGGGGACGCTCCGTACGCGGAGGTTAGAAAAATAAGAGAATGCAGATGAGGGTCGTAATTCCTTGCAGATATTCTCTGAGCGATGTCTACAGTCTACGGCTGCCAATTCCGCTTTTCTCTCGTTCGTCTCCGTCGGGAACACGAGCAATTTTCCCGCTTCTAATCTTCGTCCGGATTATTTTTCTTGTCCTTCGCAGCCACACGCCTCGTGGCAGGCGGCACTGATTACTGTCCCACATCCTCCAAAGACGATATAAACGTTAAAACGAAAACTTCTTATTGATAATGCGCCTTCGAGAACCACGAGTAGTGTTCTCATGATGAATCGATAATACAGGGTGTCTCAAAAAAATGTACTCACTCTTCGAATGACGAGAAATCCTTTATTAATGAACATACAGCGAAATGGAATAGCTTCGAATACAGAAGACAAATGTGATTAAGGAATCATGTTCGCAAATGTTCGAATTTATGACCATTATTGTCCAGACAACGCTGATTACGCGCACTAAGGGATTCGCAAGCGTCACGAAACAGGTCATCAGGAATATCGCGACATTGTCTTTCAATTTCCATTTTCAATGCATCAATTCTTCTCGGTTTGGTGTGATAAACTTTGTCTTTGACATACCACCACAAAAAGAAGTCCAAGGGTGTGAGGTCCGGGGAGTGTGAAGGATATTCAATGGCACCCCTTCGGCCAATGTGTTTGGAAAAGCTGCATCGAGGTGAGCTCGTACATCGTGATGGAAGTGGGGAGGTGCTCCATCTTGCTGAAAGTAAATCTCGCCATCACCAAATGAGTGGATACATACCTATTTTGACCCATAACATCTCCCCGTGAGTGCCAATCGTTCTGGGACCTGTCTCAATGAATTCAGCGTCCAAGATTTAGTGGAAAATTATACCCCACACGCCTAGGTACCAGAAATCCTGAAAACACTTATTCAAATGGGTAATAAATACCCTATTTGACCCATAACTTCTTCCAGTGGGTGCCAATTGTTCTGGGACCCGTTTCATTGGATTCAGCGTCTAAAATTTAGTGGAAAATGATACCCTACTCGCCTAGATTACCCAAAATCTCGAATAATCCATTTTTCAAAAAAACACATTTTGACCCCTACCCCGCCCAAATTTGGTCCGATCGGGCTAAAAAGTGTTGGGGACCGTTCTAGGCCGGGAACAGACCCCTGACCCAAATTTCAGATTTTCAGAAGATTTTCTACTACCGAAAACGGCAAAAAAGTTGTTCAGCGTTCAAAATGTAGTGGAAAATGATTTCCTTCACGCTCGGGTACCCGAAAATCTTGACTACCCACTTTCGAAAAAGATGTGTATCGTATCTATTTTCACCCATACCCTCCCCCGAATTCGGCCTGATGTGGCTGAAATGATTCAAAGACCAACTAGAGTGAGAAAAAGTTCCTGAACAAAATGTTTGAGTTTCAGAAAATATTTTACTGTTAAAAATTACGTGGACGGTGGACGGTGGAAAGACATTCCTTGATAGTTTGATTATACTATGTTTTCATGTAAAAATTCAATCTCTCCGATTCGGCCCAACATTTTATTTCTGGGCGTTTCACGGTGTCTAGATCAAAATAAGAAAATGTCCGTAGGCGCCCATGGGAAGAGGCTAGGGGTCAAAGTGGGTACCTATTCACCTATTTCTACGAATAACCAACCTCTATAAAGGATGAACGTGCAGTGTTTTCTGATGTAGACATCATGAAACTCAAACTGTCACATTTTGGCGCCAATCGGGGAAGTTCTCTGGCATGAAAACAGTAGTGGATTAGCAGCAGTCATGGTGGGTGTGGAGTTGGATTCAGGCTGTGAAGGAGATCTTACTGTAGGTGAGGAAATGGAGGGCTATAAAAGGTGTTGCGAAGGAGCGGAAAAAGGGCAAAGGAAAAGTGTACCCCCTCCCCCTCCCCCATACCGTACACAGCCAGTCGAAGTTTACTGCCAGCTCTTTTTCGCCCGGAGAAGAGTGAACAGCCCACCATGCATTATTTACCAAGCTATTCACTCGTAACGGCGCTGGCCCGGGATATCTGTTGCTGGAATCGGAATGAGAGATGTTCCTCGTAGCACATGATCAACTCAACGTTCGTGTTTACGTTAAGGAAAGCTGAGCACAGGTCCGGAGAAACGGATTTCCTCGCCATTCCTCGCCGATGTTGCCGTTTCCATCTCGAATTTCGTCGAGATATCGCATTTCAGCGGTGATTGCCGAGTGACGGGCGCTGGGCCCATCAAAACATCCCCTTCGCCGGGTGGAACAATAATGCGAACCAACGCGATCGCCTCACAGAGGGCGCTGAAGTCGTTCGTATTCCCTCCTGTTACGATCCTCGTTGCTGCTTGATACATCATCATCACCACACAGTTTTATGTCCCGTTCCTGATGCTGGAGCCGAATTCGGACCATATTCCAAGAGTGGTGACCATGTAACCCCCACAGTTGATGCTCACTAGGGGCATAAAGATAATTATAAACGCTGAAAATTCTTCCACAAAGCTTGATTATTTCTTATCATGGGGAAAACGGCGAATTTAGAATGTCCCGGACTCATTCCAATCGATTCAGCATCCTTGTTTCAGTGGACAATGATACCCCATGCGCCTAGGTACCCAAATATCTCGAAAAAAACATTTTGAAATAGGTAGACAGATACCCGATTTCGGCCTCTACTTTCTACCGAAATCGGGGACACCCAGTTTGGTTTTAGGAGTGCTTTTGGGACACGAGAAGCCTTATTTGCCATGCAGGTACTAGTTCAGAAGTGTCTTGACCAGCAATGCCCAGCGTTTGCCTGTTTTATCGATTTCGAGAAGGCATTTGATAATGTGAAGCACACCCAGCTTATTTGTATCCTGGAAGAAGTGGGTCTCGATTTTAAGGACCTGAGAATAATCAGGAACCTTTACTGGGGGCAGAAGGCCCAAGTTCGTGTGGATGGGGTTCTCTCGGAGCCGGTGACGGTTGCCAAAGGGGTTAGGCAAGGCTGCACGTTGTCACCGTTGCTATTTAACATTTATTCGGAGCAGGTATTTAAGGAGGCCCTGGATGACTGTGATATTGGCATCCCCGTAAACGGATTACCTGTGTCCAATCTGAGGTACGCCGATGACACGGTGCTGTTGGCCCACTCTGAGGTAGAGCTTCAAGCTCTCTTGGACAGGGTTGCAGTAGCCTGCAGAAATTATGGCTTGGCAATCAACGTGTCAAAAACTAAGTCAATGGTCATTTCAAGGGCAGCGAGTAGTACCATCAGACTAACTGTTAATGGGCAAAGCATCGAGCAAGTTACAAGATTCAGGTACTTAGGGCAGTGGGTGTCGGACACATGGTCGTTGGAGAGGGAACTGCGCAGTCGGATTGAGGTGGCACGTGGAGCATTTAACAACATGCGTAATATTTTGTGTCGCCGGGATGTCAGTTTTGCGCTGCGCTGGCGAGTTGTTAAATGTTACATTTGGTCTATACTCCTATATGGAGTTGACATGGACATTGAAGGCCAAGGACGTGAATCGGCTAGAGGCCTTTGAAATGTGGCTGATCCGACGTATGCTGAGGATCCCCTGGACCGGCCGACTCCGCAATGATTACCTTCAACAGAACTCCCTGCAGCGTGAACTGCTGGTGTCAATAAAGAAGCGCAAGGTGTCATACTTGGGGCATGTTATGCGTGGGCCCAAGTACAGCTTGTTGCAGACCATAATGATGGGGAAGATCAGCGGACGAAGAGGAGTCGGAAGGAAGCGCGCATCATGGTTATCTAACATACGAAGCTGGACGGGGATTCACCGAGCAGCAGATTTGTTTCACCTGGCGCAGGATCGCGAGAAATATGCAGAAATGATCGCCAACCTTCTATGACGGATACGGCACTTGAAGAAGAAGAAGACAGATACCCATTCTGACCCATACCCACCTCCTGCGGGCGCAAATTGTTCCGGGAACCATTTGAATTCATCGGAAATCGGAATTCATCGTCCGAAACCTAGTTAAAATGATACCGTACAAGCTTACTTCTTGAAAAGTTACGAAAATCGAATTTCATAGAACACATTTCACCCCTACCCACCCCGAATTAGGTATGATTGGGCTGAAATGTTTTGAGTACCAACTTGAGACGGAAAGGAGTCCCTGACCAAAAATTCATATTTTTAGAAATCGAAACTTTTTAGCCCGGGTGGTCTAAATTAGGGGAGGTTATGAATATAAATGTGTTATTTGTAAGCGGATTTTCAAGATAATTAGGAACTAGGCATGTGGGGTATTATTTTTCACTAAATTTTGAACGCTGAATTAAGTCCTGGTCATTCAATATATTCCCCATACTCTTGCTGTACCAAATAATTAGTCATAGTGGAACAATATGCAGCGTATAAAAGTCAATCTCTCCGATTTGGCCCAAAATTTTCTGGGCGTTTCAAGGTGTCTAGATCAATAAAGTCGTATGTCCGTCCGCTGTCCTTGCCGACTTAGGTGGTAGAATTTTTCTGAAAATCTAAAATTTCGGTCAGGTACCCGTTTTGAGTTGGTTCTCAAAACTTTTCAGCCCGATCGAACCAAATTTGGGCGTTGTAGGGGTCAAAATGTGTTTTTTGAAAAATGGATTTTCGAGATTTGGGTGATTTGGGCGAGTGAGGTGTCATTTTCCATTAAATTTTGGACGCTGAATCCAATAAAATGGGTCCCAGAACAATTGGCACCCACTGGAAGAAGTTATGGGTCAAATTGGGTATTTATTACCCATTTTGAATATGTGTTTTCGGGATTTCTGGTACCTAGGCGTGTGGGGTATCATATTCCACTAAATTTTGGACCCTGAATCGATTGGAATGGGTCTGGGACCCGCCAACCCACTGTTTCCCCCATTCAAAGAATAACTAACCCGTGTGTAAGAATTTGCAGATTTTTTCGTTTGGCACCAGTTCGTCCTCACTCGGTCAATACGATCAAAATTAATTCTCATTTGGATGAGCAGCTCATTATCCGCCACTATGTAAACGTTGTTCCTTTGATGGCCTTTCATAAACTTATCCTGCTTACAATATAAGTGGTAGTAAGGTCACAGACGTATGACCCCAACATTGGTTGACATTTTTTTCTTCCTACTTTTCATGAGATTCAAAGGACTTTGCCTGATAAATCTTTCAAAGCTCCTCTTAAAAAAAAAAAAAAAAAAAAAACCGCGACAAATTTTGTTTGAAAACTACGAGATTCACTGGAAACAGCATCAAAGGCTTCGTCGGCTGTTGAGATTCAACGACCGGGCGTTACACTTCATAACTGCAACTTACCAAAGAAAAAGAAAAAAAAAATCCCACAAATGCCTCGAGGGGAGAATAATATCACGAACCGACCTGCTTTTGAACTCATATGACTGGATTGAACTCGCCCGTATCCCAACGGTCAAAGAGCGCACATCGCAGTTTTCATCATCCCTCTAAGGTCAATAAATTAGTTTACTTGTAACCTTGTAAGTAGGTAACTCTATCGTTTATGAGCGACCGTATTTGGTCGAGGGAGAGGGGAAAAATATAAATTGAACAACAGGAGGGAATCCATTATCAATATTCAAGTCCTCATTATGAATATTGATGTGTGTATTGTGTGGATACACAATAGACTGGTTTCTCTATTGATTCTGGCGGTGTTCACAACCATTTCTGCCTCCTATTTTCCGCCTGCAAAATTCAATTATGTTGGAATTGGGCGTGATTACTATTTACCGTGTCTCATGCGGTGCTCAATGAATTTTGATATACATCGGATTGAATTGATTTTGGTGAAGTTTCCGTCACTTGAATATTATACGCGGAACGATTCTGATAATTTTATTGTTTGGTGGTAATGAGTAATTTGTATATTTCGTAATAATTATCAACAATTGCGATTCTCTGCTCCGCCTATCATCAGAGCGGTTGCTATGGAGTGGCCTAATGGCCGTCGTTGCCTCCTCTACTCAACGATGCTGGGCGTAAATTACACAATACTGCATAGAGAACAAGAATACGAGACTTGCGGAGGATTCCGCTAAGAGGGTTCGTGAGGAACAATGAAGAAGATGCAGGGAAGATGGTGGAGGGAGGGCTGCAGCTGAGATAATTACTGGGAACGGTGGATGCTTACGAGAGAGCTTCATTCCACAAGTCAAAAACCTTTTCCTCCAATTCGGCAAACTGTTGTCGCGTCTCGGCGATTGATCCATTCGCCATGTCTAATCAAACGGGTCCAAATCGTCCCTGAGAACTTCCACCGTCAGTCAAACTAGTCACTTTGTTAAAGGACCGAAGTGCCAAAGTTGAGTCGCCAGTTACTAGGAGGAAGAAAACCACAAAGCGCACCAGTTGCGGCGTTCATTCATCAAGGAAATGAAGCAATAAGAGAGACGAATCAGATCAGCAATGCTCATTAAAATGAGTGGCATCCCCTCCGTTCGAATAAGTTCGCCTAACAGGCAAAGTTTGCTATTCCTATGTTCGAAATTGCGGACTTTGGACCAGATATTAGGGACAATAGAAGGGCAGTTGCCAAACGCGGTATTCGCCTCGTAATGAATGTTGGACTAGCTCCTGGCCTCTGCCAGTTTTCCCTGTTAGTACGAGATGCTCTTCCTGGCTATTCCTTGATCAACCATTTTAATGCAAAAAATCTACCCGATTTGGCCCAAAATTTGTTTCTGGGCGTTTCAAGGTGTCTTAATCAAAAAACGCTGCAAATTCTTACACAGGGGTTGGTTATTCCTCGGACCAGGCGCATGGAGACTCATTTCTTCAACATGAGGGAAATGGGGAAACAGTGGGTGCGGCGGGTCCCAGACCCATTCCAATCGATTCAGGATCCAAAATTTAGTAGAAAATGATACCCCACACGCCCAGGTACCGGAAATCTCGAAAACGCATATTCAAAATGGGTAATATATACCCAATTTGACCCATAACTTCTTCCAGAGGGTGCTGATCGTTTTAGGACCCATTTCATTGGATTCAGCGTCCAAAATTTAGTGGAAAATGATACCCCTCTTGCCTAGATCGCCCAAAATCTCGAAAATTCATTTTTCAAAAAAACATTTTGACCCCTACCCCGCCCAAATTTGGTCCGATCGGGACCCCTGACCCAAATTTCATATTTTTAGAAAATTTTCTACTACCAAAAATGGCGTGGACGGCGGACGGCGGACGGCGGACGGACATTGACCTTTTTTGATCAGGACACCATGAAACGTCCAGAAAAAAATTTTGAGCCGAATCGGAGAGGTTGACCATTTGCATGAAAACATGGGTTGATTATTCAAGGAATAACCAACCAAAAGGTCAATGTCCGTCCGCCGTACGCCGTCCACGCTGTTTTTGGTAGTAGAAAATTTTCTAAAAATCTGAAATTTGGGTGAGGGGTCTGTTCCCGGCCTAGGACGGTCCTCGAAACTTTTCACCCCAATCGGACCGAATTTGGTTGGGGTAGGGGTCAAAATGTATATTTCGGAAAATGGATTTTTGAGATTTTTGGTAATGTAGGCGTGTGGGGTATCGTTTTCTACTGAATTTTTGACGATGAATCCAATGAGACGGGCCCCGGAACGATTGGCGCCCACCCGATGAGGTTATTGGTCATAATGGCTACCTATCCACCCATTTTGAATATGTTTTCGAGATTTCTGGTACCTCTACCTATTCCCCGAAAATTGCTTTCTGTCTGGCTTCCATCCTAGGTGTGACTGTGGCAAGGAATTGCTCAAAATGGGATTGTAACGATTTATGTTCTTAGTAAATAATTTATTAACAATCGTTCACTTGAGTACATACACTGTTCACATTCACGCACTTACACAATGACAGAATCACAATACACGGTTGTAGTGGTTGTCGCACTATTTATAACGCGGCACGGCACAATTTATAACCCGAAGCGTCTATATCCGGACTCCGAACTGAACTGCCCTTCGCGGCGTTTCTGGTCCCGTTTTATACCTGCTGCCTGGCCGAGAACGTTCTGGAACCTTCCCTGGTTCTGGAAGGTTCCAGCCAATTCGATACGACGCACAATTCCTCAAAATGACTCCCTTAGCCCTCCACAAGTCATTGATCTTGCGACGCCGGCGGCCCATTTGACGGGCGCAGGTGCCAGCTCGCAACAGGATGTTAGCCCCTGAAAACTCAACCCCTACTGAGTATTCTTCATTGAGCAACTCCCAGTTCCTGAACCAGCCAGCCCGGTTTCAGATGGCTTCTCAGCTACATGACGAAAATGTGCAGACCATGACATCTTCAACACGTAGGCAATATACTTTCCATGCGTCTCGAAATTTCTGGTGTACATGGTCCTCAGGCATGTAAGTTGCCATAGATAGGGGTTGGTCACCCTGAAAGAACGACTGTCGTGGTTTGCTTCTTGATGGGACTCCACGTCTCCTGGCCTTTGTTCTTAATTATCCTGCGTTCATCCGTGCAATAAGTAGGCGCACAAATGAGTTGAACGAGAATCAAGACCGAGACGAGACCTACCGCAGTGCTTCGACTGCCAAGTCCACTGTGGCGTATTGGGGGTGGTAATGAACACCTAAGTTGTTACAAAGTCTGATTAAATCTTAGCTTCGACCGTCCGCTTCCTACAACTAGATAATATCGGATATTCCACCCCAGTTCGACCCCTTGGGACTCACCGTGGGGCAATTTGTCCCAGGGCGCTCTCGAGATCCCCGCAGCGCACCACGACCGCTGAACTTCGGCGAGGTCAGGAATGCATAAGTTTCCGACAGCAGTTCCCTTCGTGCTATTAACTGAACAGGGACTTAATGACCCACAAGTGGTTCGAAACTATTATGAGACCGATTGGTTGCGCTTTGAAAAGGGCTTCGATAAACGGATTAATTTATTTGCGTCGAACTGGCTTCGCAAAGTAGACGTGAGTACGGGCGCATCCAAAATCAAAGGGAACCATTTATACCGCACGAAACCCGAAAATCGGCCATCTACGTGATATTACGACCACATCAAAGCACTCGCAACTACCGCGGGTTCTTTGACCAGTTACAGTAATCTCCCTTCACTTGCGGAGTTTGCAGAATCCTGAAAAACGTAAAAAACACCCAGTGCGCTGGCACATTAATAATAACCTTTCAATGAAAATAACTGTTTCATGTTTGAGATGACATCGCGTCGTGTCGGATATGAGCAGAATATGATATCGTCGGTTGCCTGATACATTATGCAGGGTGCCCCCGAAAACGTTCCCCGTTTTAAGGGAAGAAAATAGGAAAACAAAAACGCTGCAAATTCTTACACACGGGTTGGTTATTCCTCAAACCAGGCGCATGGAGACTAATTTAAACCTCGGACCAGGCGCAGGAGATTCACTTCTTCAACATGGGGAAAATGGGGGAAACAGTGGGATTGGCGGGCCCAGGACCCATTCCAATCGATTTAACGTCCAAAAATGTAGTGGAAAATGATACCCCACACGCCTAGGCACCAAAAATCTGGAAAACACAAATTCGAAATGGGTAAATAGGCACCCATTTTGACCCATAGCCTCATCCAGAGGGCACCAATCTACCCGTCTCATTGAATTCAGCGTCCAGAAGTTAGTGGAAAATCATAACCCACACGCGCATCCTATAATAATGAAAACCAATTTTCTAAATAGGAAGTAAGTTAGGTATCCATTTTGACCCATAGCCACCTCGGGGGAGTACCGATTAGTCCGGGACCCACCTCAATGAGTTCAGTGCCTCAAGTTTAGTGGACAATGATATTCCAGTCGGAAAGGTCCCAAAAAGTCCCAAAATTTGAGTTGGAAAAAACTATTTTTTTTTTTTACCTATACCTATTTCACATTTGGGCCGATTGGGCTGAAAAGTTTCGAGGAGTAACTAGAGCTGACCAAAATGGACCAACTTGGTGCCGAAGGCGGACACTTTTTTGGTTACTGGCTCATTAGGGGGAATCGCTTTTCTCGTCAATACCACGATTGGATTTAGTACAGTACAACATTGGTGGCGATAAAATTTTTCTCTTCTATTCTGTCACTAATAATTTGTTACACTCGATCATTCTGCTGGCGATGGGAATAGGAATGAAAATTCTGAATAACTGGATGAGTCAACCGTCGTTTCTAACGCCCTGGTAGAACGCCACTGCGCCGGTTCTCTCAGCTCGAGCCAGGTTTAGAGGCTTGCGAGCCAGTTAGATCGATCAAAAAATGGAATAATGTGTCAGGTGAGGGAAACTGACGAAGTGTGAAATTGAAGAGCTCAACTCGGATTTAAATTGCGACGATGTTTCAACATTTGGAGGTAACTTCATCATTCATAACGTCTCTTCTCAAACGACCTTTTCACCTCTCACCCTCCTCCTTCATGATTCCCTTGTGACACACCACGACAACACCCCCCCCCCCCCCCCCGGGGGTGTTCTCACGCCCCCGCGAGGGAGACGGGTCCCACCAATCTTCCCAAGAAGTGAACCGGCCATATTGATCGCCCTCTCCCGCTCCTTGCCGTTGTCTTTGTCTTCCTCGTCCTCCGTGAACTTGTGGGTCCTTTGCCGTTAAGGATCAGTGGCCTCACTGTTGAGGGTGAAGCCTATGACACTATTCCCTTCGACCGTAATGACTCCATTCCTGTCTTTGTAAAGTTAGTACAGTAGTTACCTCAGCCCACCATCTAGCTCCCCAATCAGTTTCTGATATCCGACACCATTTATCATGCACGTACAGCGAACCACCGAATTCCTTTTCCGAGAAAACAGAGCTCTCGATTTTGGTTGAATATTCCTCAAATAATCGTCCTATGTTTTCATCCCAGAGACCTCTCCACATGATCCAAATATGGTAGCACCATACGTTTCATGATGTCTACTAACCATTCTATGGGGGAAAACAATGAGAGTGGAGTGTGCTGAACTCACCCCAATCGGTTCAGCCTTCCATCGTCCACCCAGTTTTGGTTGGTTATTCCTTGAATAATCAACCTATGTTTTCATGCAAAAGGTCAACCTCTCCGATTCGGCTCAAAATTTTTTTCTGGACGTTTCAATGTTATTGATCAAAAACGCTGCAAATTCTTACACAGGGGTTGGTTATTCCTCGGACCAGGTGCATGGAGACTCATTTCTTCAACATGGGGGAAATGGGGAAACAGTGGGTGCGGCGGGTCCCAGACCTATTCCAATCGATTCAGGATCCAGAATTTAGTAGAAAATGATACCCCACACGCCCAGGTACCGGAAATCTCGAAAACGCATATTCAAAATGGGTAATATATACCCAATTTGACCCATAACTTCTTCCAGAGGGTGCCAATCGTTCCGGGACCCACTTCATTGAAATTAGCGTCCAAGATTTAGCGGAAAATGATACCCCACACGCCTAGGTTCCAGAAATCTCAAAAGCACATATTCAAAATGGGTAATATATACCCAATTTGACCCATAACTTCTTCCAGAGGGTGCCGATCGTTTTGGGACCCATTTCATTGGATTCAGCGTCCAAAATTTAGTGGAAAATGATACCCCACTCGCCTAAATCGCCCAAAATCTCGAAAATCCATTTTTCAAAAAACACATTTTGACCCCTACCCCACCCAAATTTGGTCCGATCGGGCTGAAAAGCTTGGAGGACCGTCCTAGGCCGGGAACAGACCCCTGACCCAAATTTCATATTTTTAGAAAATTTTCTACTACCAAAAACGGCGTGGACGGCGGACGGCGGACGGCGGACGGCGTACGGCGGACGGCGGACGGCGTACGGCGTACGGCGGACGGACATTGACCTTTTTTGATCAGGACACCATGAAACGTCCAGAAAAAAAATTTGAGCCGAATCGGAGAGGTTGACCATTTGCATGAAAACATAGGTTGATTATTCAAGGAATAACCAACCAAAAGGTCAATGTCCGTCCGCCATACGCCGTCCGCCGTCCACGCCGTTTTTGGTAGTTGAAAATTTTCTAAAAATCTGAAATTTGGGTCAAGGGTCTGATATCGGCCTAGGACGATCCTCAAAACTTTTCAGCCCGATCGGACCTAATTTGGGCGGGGTAGGGGTGAAAATGTGTTTTTTGAAAAAAATGGGTTTTCGAGATTTTGGGCGATCTAGGCGGTGGGATATCATTTTCCACTAAATTTTGGACGCTAATTCCAATGAAGTGGGTCCCGGAACGATTGACACCCACTGGATGAAGTCATGGGTCAAATTGGGTATATATTACCCATTTTGAATATGCGGTTTTCGAGATTTCCGGTATTTGCGTGTGGGGGTATCATTTTCCACAAATTTTGGATCCTGAATCGAGTGGAATGGGTCTGGGACCCGCCGCCCACTGTTTCCCATTTCCCCATGTTGAAAAATGAGTCTATGCCTGGTCCGAGGAATAACCAACCCCTGTGTAAGAATTTGCAGCGTCTTTAATAATAGACAATATTCTAAAAATCCGAAATTTTGCTAGGGGATTCGTTTCCGGCTTTAGTTTTAGTCCTCGAAACTATTCAGCCTAATCGGTCCGGGAATCTTCACTCTCTATCTATACGTACATAACAAAATGTATACTGTCAAATTTGATTATTCAGGAAATAATAAACAAGGTGTCAGTCTTATGTTACTGCCTGAATCAAATGTCTGGCGTTACATTCAATTCAACATCATGATTTATTTTGAGACGAAAATTGAAAACAAATTGCCAATCCCCCTTCATAAGATCCTATTTCGAATCGCACCTACCTCTCAAATAATTCGCGCTGTGAGGATGGAGTGTCTACACATAAGATCCACGTAAATTGCCAATTATTTTCAAAACCACATGTTTGTTTGCACCTTGTTTTGACTCCGTCGTATATTGTACGTTCAGCGTTGGATTTGTCTCGACATCTCGAGAGAATAACAAGATGAGATGTTGCGATTCTCAAAATAGTTATCGGGCTGAGTATTGAGCGTGGGTTGGGGCGCATGTGACGTGAGAAAAGGCAAGTGCTCGGTCGAGACGATGAATAATGGAAGTACACGGCGATATAGTGCTACCAAATGACTTTCATGAACATGTCCTCAGTTTTAGGGAGAGGGAAGAAAAACAAATCCTGGACCCCCTTTGCCCGAAAGAGCCAAAAGTTATTCCCAAGTGGGGGTCGCACATTAATTCGGCCCGTTCCATGATGACCGAACGCGATCCACGGTCCAGAAAGGTGGTCACCATGGGAAAGCAATCCTGGATTCCGGAATTTAAATTCGTTGAAATCTACCACCGAACAAATGGGTAAACGTCCTATATTTGTGAAGTTGTGTATTTAACGAACAGTTACCTACGTTAACAACGATCGTTGGCAACAGGCATCATAACCTCCCGCAGAAAGCAGCTGCTCCATCTGTGGTCTCCATCAGCAACAACGATAACGATGGACAAAACCCACAATGTCCATACTTTGGTCACAAGTTCACAGTATGCCAGAGACGGAGAACATTGGTGGGTAACAGTAAATATTAATAGGTTAATTAATTTGAGGAGACGCCTTCAGCTGGTTCCCCTTTGACGAGACTGGAGGGTTTTGTGAAGGAAGGGAAGTTGCGAGCGCATTCTGGTTGCATCTCAGCAAAGCTTGGTTCAACAATTTGGCTCTGAGCTGTCATAATGAAGACTTATCTCTATTGCCCAACCCACTCATAATGCCCAGTACTTGCCATTAGTTCGACAGAACAGGACCAGCTGTTGTTAATCTGGCTGATCATTAGTCTACACTGCTAAGCAGCTTGGTGAATTTGGGACAGTTTTAGGTTGGTTTGCCAGCTGTGTGTTGAATATCTAGCCATTTGGGGTGTATTCAAGTCATGGAGCAGAAAGAACACTCTTGGTTCATAGCAAGAACAGCCCAAAAGCCTACCTTCCAAAGGGAAGCATACTGCTCTGCAAAGGGGGGCAGCACGGTTAACTAAACGTTAAAAACTTCCCCCACAGTTAACAGCAATCCCAGTAGATGGC
>CM034005.1:537004-573572 GCA_019603395.1 Cyrtorhinus lividipennis
GTGACACAGAGCTTGCGTTGGGCTGGGACCTGAAAGACCACATGGCTACTTCACACGGGCCACAAACCGTATATTTGTGATCAGTGTTACTACAGAGCTGCGCGGGGAGGGGACCTGAAAATCCACATGAGTTGTTCACACGGCAGCAACCCATATCTCTTGTGGTCGTGTACACAGAGCTGCACAGGCACCGCACCTGAAAGCCACATGTTACTCACCACAGGCAACAACCCTATGCTTGGGTCATGTGACCTACGAGCGCGCGGGCAGAGCACTTTGAAAAGTCACATGGTTATCACACAGGAGCTAACAAACCATATGCTTTAACCATTGTGACTACCAGAGTGCGTGGGAGGGGGCCTCTGAAAACCACGCTGGCTATCAATGGCAAACAAACCGTTTATGTTGTGATCAGTGGACTACAGAGCTGCGCGGGGAGGGGGACCTGAAAATACACATGGAGTGTTCCACGGCAGCAAACCCATCTGCTTTGTGGCCAGGTGACTACAGGCTGCACAGGCAGCGCACCTGAAAACCACATGGTTACCACACAGGCAACAAACTTAATATGTTTGTTTAGTGTGACACAGACGTGCGCGGGCAGAGCACTTGTGAAAAGCCAATGGTTACGCCACACAGGCAACAAACCGTATGCTTGTACCAGTGTGACGACAGAAGCTGCGTGGGCAGGGGGCCTGAAAGAACACATGAGGACTCACTCAGGCAGCAAACCATATGCATGTGGTCAGTGTGACTACAGAGCTGCGCGAGCAGGTTGCCTGAAAAACCACATGGTTACTCACACAGGCAACAAACCATATGCTTGTAACCAGTGTGACTACAGAGCTCGTGGGCAGGGGACCTGAAAAACCACATGGCTTCCTCACCAGGTAACAAACACTATGCTTGTGATCAGTGTGGCTACAGAGCTGCCAGGCAGCGCACTAAAAGACACTGAGTCCTCCACAGGCAGCAAACCATATGCTTGTGATCAGTGTGACTACAGAGCCTGCACAGCGCAGCGCCCTGAAAAGCACATGAGTACTCACACTGGCACAAAAGAAAACATATGCTGTAGATCAGTGTGGACTACAGAGCTGCGCGGGGAGGGGACCTGAAAAAACACATGAGTACTCACACAGGCAGCAAACCATATGCTTGTGATCAGTGTGACTACAGAGCTGCACAGGCAGCGCACCTGAAAAAACACATGATTACTCACGCAGGCAGCAAATCATATGCTTGTGGTCAGTGTGACTACAGAGCTGCGTGGGAAGCGAGCTTGGAAGAACACATGAGGACTCACTCAGGCAGCAAACCATATGCTTGTGATCATTGTGACTACAGAGCTGCACAGGCAGCGCACCTGAAAAGCCACATGGTTACTCACACAGGTAACAAACCATATGCTTGTAACCAGTGTGACTACAGAGCTGCGAGGGCAGGGAACCTGAAAAGACACATGAGTACTCACACAGGCAGCAAACCCTATGCTTGTGGTCAGTGTGGCTACAGATCTGCGTGGGAAGCGGGCCTGAAAGAACACATGAGGACTCACTCAGGCAGCAAACCATATGATGAATGCTTGTCATCAGAATCTGCGTAGAATGGTTTCTGAAAAGCAAGGGCTCATTCAATTTATGGACCTTCCTATGGAGACTCTCCGGACTGTGTTTATTGATTCAAAATGTGAATTTGTCCTTATACATAAGTGGGCTATGAAATAAATCTTTCTTGATAAATCCGACTTTTGACGTGACATCCCAGGTTGATGTTGATGTCATGATGGTTATACGGTCAGATACGGGCCATTGGAAAGGTTAACACTGGCATATTACACAGGTTGATTATTATATTGTACTGATTGTATACTGCTTATTACTGTACCACTGCTTGAAATCAACTCCTATCGACTTTACTTCTTTGTGTCTTGGATGGGCATTTTTTGGCAACTGCATACTGCGGCTCATTGCTAATTTTATGCTTCTAACTTCGAAGAATCAATGTAAAGTATGCTGGTGGTTAATTGGTTGCACGTAGGAGACTGTAAGATATGACAATGAGATAGAAGGTAGTTTATTAGATTTTGCACAGCTGATTTTTTAATAATAATGCATTTATGGATGCTTATGATACGAAAATTCCGCCTCGTTCATTTTCACGGGCAATGTTCACCATTCGCCCAAAGTCAAATTTAATGTTATGACGTTGATTCTACATGTTTGACCAAATTGTGCAGCATCAGGAATATATGTATTGGGCCTAAATGAGTACAATAAAGTCAGGTAGGTTTAAAAATAAAATTATCCGTCATCTGCATTTTAGCATGGAACATGCTTTAGCCTTGGACTCACTTGCCGAAAAATGTCACACGGAATGGGTGACGAAATTATAGTGGAAACCAAAAATAGGCTAAAGCATGTTCCATGTTTCTCGAATTTTAGCCGTAGGTTCTAAGTGAAGCGCCGAGTTTTTTCTTTTTTTTTTGTGGAGAATTTTTTCAAAATCTAAAATTTTGGTCAGGGACCTCTTTTAGATTGATCAAACCAAAATTGGGAAGAATATGGTCAAAAATATAAATTTTGAAACTAGATTTTCGGGATTTTTTGGAAATAGGCTATGGGGTATCGTTTTCGACTAAATTTGCCACTGAATGCAATGAATGGGTCCCAGACGAATAGGGGGTCTGTTCCCAGCCTAGGACGGTCTCCACTTTCAGCCAATTTGGGTGGGGTGGGGGCCAAAATGTGTTTTTGAAAAATGGATTTTCGGATTTTGGCGATCTAGGCGAGTGGGGTATCATTTCCACTAATCTTGGAGCCGAAGCCAATGAAGTGTGGTCCAGAACGATTGGCGCCTCTGGATATGTAGGGCAAAATGGGGACCTATCACCCATTTCGAATGTTTTTCGAGATTCTGGTACCTAGGCGGTGTGGGTATCATTTTCCACTGAAATTTTGATCTGAATCGATTTGATGGGTCGGGACCCCCCACCCACTGTTTCCCCATTTTCCCCATGTTGAAGAAATGAATCTCCAAGCGCCTGGTCCGAGGAATAGCCATCCCGTGTGAATGACTTTGTCAAGTAGTTAGCGATATATCGAATCTTATTAGGCAAAATGGCGACCAGCTCAGACACTACAGATTAGCTTGTACATCTTTATTCGAACATCACACTTTTGCTCCAAGCTTTTCAAGGATTGCAGTCTGGAAAGGAATAGAATTTTTGAAAATACTCGATTGGTAACTCAATCATTTTTCAGCTTTTGAGCGCTACCTACGTTTTATTCGGTGATTCTCATCAATTTCGCGCCAAAATTTAAATTTTTAAATGAAAAAGAATGTGGTATTCTGTTCTACACACGCCATGTGTATGGAGTTTGACGTCAAAATTGGACAAAATTTACGGTTTTTTTCGCATGTTAACTTTAATTTCTCCCACATATCAATGAGTTATCACGCACTCACAAAATAAAATAGTTTTAAATGGTACGGAAGTCAACTTGGCTTGAACGGAGATGACATCTTGTGTTAAAATTTCATTGTCCCAGATATTTGGTTCTTTTGGACCCCAGTATCGATGGCTCTGATACCCTGAGGGTACATTTCGTCCATTGCATCCGTATCTAGCTTGCTAAACGTCCCCAGAAGCCTTCCAAATGTTCACTTGAAATTATTTAATATCCGCAGGTGTTCTACGCCAACGCCAACGTCAAACAAGTCGATGTGCCTTCCTTCAGCGGAGCGTTCGGTATTCTGCCCAAACACGTTCCCACTTTAGCTGTCCTGAAACCTGGCGTTGTCACAGTTTATGAAAAAGACGGTTCTGCTAAGAAAGTGTTCGTGTCAAGTGGAACGGTGAGTATACACAATTAATAGTCAATAAATTGTCATTTAAATGCGTACAGGTGGCCCCCTCTTGTCAGACCCGTACAATCGAAAATTGTCTATAATCGATTCTACCCGATTTACCTACTTATCCCCAACTGTAACATGTCATTCATTTTGGTGTAATTTAGATAAAATGATATAAAATACGATCAAACTAGAATGAATAAATGAGCTGATGTTGACATCAGTGCATGCACCCCTGAAAATCGATTAGGATGACCCTTATCAGACCCGTACTATCGAAATTGTCAATCGATACTACCCGATTTATCTACTTATCCCCAATCTCAACATGGCATTCAAATGGCTGTAATTTAGATAAATTGATATAAAATACGATCAAACTAAAATGAATAAATGAGCTGATGTTGACATCAGTGCATGCTCCCCCGAAAATCGATTAGGATGACCCTTATCAGACCCGTACTATCGAAATTGTCAATCGATACTACCCGATTTATCTACTTATCCCCAATCACAACATGGCATTCAAATGGCTGTAATTTAGATAAATTGATATAAAATACGATCAAACTAAAATGAATAAATGAGCTGATGTTGACATCAGTGCATGCTCCCCCGAAAATCAATTAGGATGACCCTTATCAGTCCCGTACTATCGAAATTGTTAATGATCAGTACTGCCCGATTTGCCTACCTATCCCCAACCGTAACATGGCATTCAAATGGCTGTAATTTAGATAAATTGATATAAAATAAGGCAAAATGAAATGTATATATGGGCTGATCTTGACATCATTGCGCGCTCCCCTGAAAATCGATTAGGATGACCCTTATCACACCATTACTATTGAAATCGTCAGTAATCGATACTACTAGATTTACCTACCTATCCCCAATCATGACATGGCATTCAAATGGCTGTAATTTAGATAAATTGATTTAAAATATGATCAAATTAAATTGAATAAATGGGCTGATCAATGATCATGACATCAGTGCAAGCACCCCTGTAAATCGATCAGAAGGATTCGATATTGTCTTCTACAATGGCCGCTAGGGGCTTGTTGTGCTTACTTCCCTCAATTTGTTTCATCTCTATTCCACTCCTATACCTCCAACCCCTTATAGGTGTAGATCTCGTCTAGGTAATTCTCCTTATTTGGAACTACTCTTCTCTCAATGGAGCCTATTGATTTGTATTTTTTATAGGTTGAAGTGAAGGCTGAAGTCAGTGTGGATGGATTGTTGTGTGTATTGCGTTCTGCATGAGTATTGGATTGATTGCTAGTGAGTATGAGTGTCCTGTATACAATAAAAGTATGAAATTGGTTGAGAGACCGCAAGTGAACGGTGGGTATGAGTGGAATTGTCAGAGCAATGTATCGATTGTAAGGCTATATCAATTCTTGGACGTGCGTGCAGTGATGTCAAGATTTACCAATAAATGAACTGTAAAAGTGAAAGATGACAGAAGTATGGTGATGTCGTCTGGTAGGCAGGCATGCATCGATATGTGATCCGGGTGTGATAACGAGGGTAACCTATACTGGAGTAAGCCAAATGCGCTGCACCCCAAAACGGAAGACTGAACGTTATATAGCTGCGCTAGGCTGTCCCTGAGGCCATGTCGCCCATTACAGTTTGTCCTCGTCATGGTTTGCTAGATCATCTGGGAGCCCTGCTTTATGGCTCTATGGCTTCCCCGTATACCAGGCACCCCATCTTCTTCTGGCATTCGCCTGCCTGTGGCAGCCGAGGATGGACCTCGTGGAGGTGCCGGGGTTTGCAAGGGGTCTTCATATTCTCTCTTCTGCTCTGCTATGCCTCCGTACTAACGCTCCTCTTCTTGTCCTTCCGGTCATCCATCATTGGCATGTTATGTGCTTTAGGGTGGGGATGGCTGTGGAGCTGTTGAGACTTGGTGCTTAGTGTGGCGGTGGTGGCACTTACTCGCCACTTTACAGGCATTTTGTAGGGGTACTTTCATAGGAAACCACCCTACCTGTGTCCTCCACTCCAGTTAATTCTTCACCCATTTTCTTCCTGCTCCACAGTCCTGCAAAGGAGTCTCTTGCTAAAACGCTGTAGGCAGGGCGAGTACTAGGATGTTCCTTCCCTGCCTGGATAAAATACCTAAATTTAACATCAACTAGCCTAAAGAACTACAGGGGCGCATATCACTTTGTTTAAATCTACGGGAGGGGGGGGGGTACTTTTATTTTTTATCCTTCCCCTAAAACTTAGGTCTAGTCTAACCGTGAGCACACCAACCCCCTGGCCGGTAGGGAGGGGGAAAAATCAAGGCCAGCCTCCCGAGCCCACCCTTCCTAAAGTGGCTCTCCTGGTTCCCGTTCTGTAGGGTTGCTAGCCCAGGAAATAAAAATTAAAAATTAACCGGAAGGCCGAACCGTCACACTACTAATACGCTTACCGTCCACAGATCACCATCAACGAAGACTCGTCAGTACAAGTTCTGGCTGAGGAAGCCCATCCCGTGGAAGACCTCGACGCCGCCGCCGCTCGGGAACAGCTCACCAAAGCGCAATCCGATGCGTCAAGAGCGTCGTCCGAAATCGAAAAGGCCGAGGCTCTCATCGCCGTGGAAGTCGCTGAAGCGTTAGTCGCTGCAGCTCAGTAAAGGAACTAAGAATAGGAAATTACCCACTTGTAGATACCTGATGTTGTTTATGTTCTAAGATCCACATTTGTTCTCAATCGTTCCAATAACCGGAGAAATATAATGGAGTCCACAATATTATGACTATCCTTTCTGTAGTCACTTAATTATCCTTTCGTGATCCTAATTAGAGGGTATCAACATAGCAAAAAGAGACTAATAGAGTTTTATTTGTATTGCGCCATTAGGCCGTTACAAGGTTGGAAAACAAATTGATATAAAAGAAAATGTCATGGTTGAAATTTCGTATGTCTTGTAAACGAAAGAAAGTAATGATAAGCAAGAAACATAAATAGTTCTTCAAGGAATTTCTTCGACTTTTTTTTTTAACTCAGCACCATCACTCACTGCGCACATTGGTAAGCGAAGGACTGCGTAGGAAGCCTACAAGTCTTAGGGGTGAACGACTCCATGCTGAGGGTGATATGACCAAGAAACCTGCTGCGTTCAGCTCAAAAAGAGCGCATTCTGTGATGAGGTGCCGAACCGTGTCAGGTAAGCCAAGGTAACTAACCTGACATGGTTGAGCCTCTGAAAAGGTGCTGAGCGGGTCCAGGGTGATGTGGCTACATCATTCCCCAGCGCAGCGGACTTGAGGCAGTGTCCTCTTGATGAAGAGTGAGTGGTCAAGGTTGAGATAGCAAGCACACTGTCCTTTGAGGGCGATTATTGATATACCGTGGAGAAACCAACAGGAGAACGGAAAAGACAATAGACGTGTACACGAACTACCATAGGCAGACAACGACTGACCTTATTATAGTGAACAGAGGGGGTTATCAACTTCGTCTGAAAAGCATTGACAGTAAATGGTGAAGTTGGATTTAACCGCGCGGAGTGAACTTCAACTCCTATGAGAGTATGATTTACCCCGGCAAAAACGTGTGAGGGTTAATTATAGGCTCTCACGAGAGAAACGGTAAGACTCCTCGTACTACGTGACCATAGAACAAGAAGTAAGGAAGATACAAGGAAAAAATGCTGAAAATTCTTACACAGGGGTTGGTTATTCCTCGGACCAAGCGCATGGAGACTAAATTCTTCAACATGGGGGAAACAATGGGTGTGGCGGGTCCCGGACCCATTCCAATCGATTCAGGGTCCAAAATATAGTGGAAAATGATACCCCACACGCCTAGGTACCAAAAATCTCGAAAAGGGTAGATAGGCTCAAATTTTGATCGATAACCTCATCCAGAGGGTGCCAATCGTTCCCGCACCCATTTCATTGGATTCAGCGTCCAAAATGTAGTGGAAAATGATACCCCACTCGCCTAGATCGCCCGAAATTTTGAAAATCCATTTTTCAAAAAACACATTTTGACCCCTACTCCGCCCAAATTTGGTCCGATCGAGCTGAAAAGGTCCGAGGACCAACTAGAGACCAACCCCTGGTCCTTTGGGTTGATTAGTCAAGGAATAACCAACCAAAAACAATAATTGGGAAAATATAAATATCACGCTACAACATACTTATAATAATTTATAATTATTCCACAGGTACAATGGTAATCATTACATCATTGTGTGATCTATACGGCCTTTCAGGGAGATTTCTCTTATGTTTTTAACTACTGATGGAAATACAGCAGAAATCTATTCTCAACAATATCTGCGTCAATATGGCTGATTCTCTTTCGCCTTAATTATACAATTTCATACAAAAAATTCGCTATTGAGGGCGAGAAACGGACAATTTTCTCTTCGTTTTTTGAATTTCTTCGAGTCCTATTTTTCGCTTAACCTCGTCCCACGTTTGGGCGGCGATTTCCTCAGCTTTCTGGGAGCCTTCGATCAAAATTGAGTTGAGATACTCCTTGGAGTCCAACAATTGCATTACTTGATTGTGTATCGGGGTGAATTTGGCGATGACGGAATCCGCAACGACTAGTTTGTACCTGCGGGAAGAAATTATTTGCATTATAGCCATTTTATCGAATAACATATTAATTTTACGTTAAATATAAACATTTTGGTTGGTTATTCCTCAAACCTATGTTTTCTTGCAAACACAAAATTTTTTTCTGGACGTTTCAGAGTCTAGTTCAAAATTAGCAAATGTCCGTCTGCTGTACACGCCGATTTTGGTAGTTGAAAAATTTCAAAAATCTGAAATTCGGATCAGGGGTCCGTTCCCGGCTCTAGTTGGCCCTCAAAACTTTTCAGTCCGATCGGACCAAATTTGGGCGGGGTTGGGGTGAAAATGATTATTTTGGAAAATGGATTTTCGAGATTTTTGGCGGTGTAGGCGTGTGGGGTATCATTTTCCGCTAAATTTTGAACGCTGAATCCAATGAAATGGGTCAAGAACGATTGGCACCCATTGGAAGAAGTTATGGGTCAAATGGTTATCATCTACCATTTTAATATTTTTCGAGATTTCTTGTAATAGCGTGTGGTTATCATTTTTATAAATTTTGGACCCTGAATCGTTGGGATGGGTCAGGGACCCGCCACCCACTGTTTCCCCCATTTCCCCACGTTGAAGAAATGAGTCTCCTGCGCCTGGTCCAAGGAATAACCAACCCGTGTGAATGAATTCTCAGTTTAGATATTTTATCAAATAAAATTCTTACCATTCTTACATATTTTATCGAATACGATGATTATTTCACGATAAATTGAATTATTTTTACACGTTTTATCGAATGAAATAAGTCTTCTACGATAAATTGAACCGTTCTTTTATATTTTACAAAGCGCAGGAACCACTTACTTTCCAGTATCGATATTTGAGGCTTCACTGACGATCTCATTCCTACTCTTGCCAGTGCACAAAGCGTGGATATCGATCAAATTCGATACACCCGGTCGATTATCCGGGTCGTACTCGACGACTGATTGGCAGTCAGTAACAGCCTTTTTGATTTTGTTGATCATCACATCAGGCGAGTCCGTTATTTCGATTCTGCTCTTCGGGTTGACGTGAGATTTGGACATTTTCTTTTCAGGTTCCCGTAAACTTCTGATGCGACCCGCTCCTGACTGGGCTGAAAAAAGTTGCAGGTTTACGTCAAGAAAGTAATAAAACCTAATCAATCACGTGATTGTGCACATCAATATCATTAGCAGCCATCGAGGGGTCGATTCTACAACCCATTTGCAACAAAAAGTGTCTTCAGGACCCTTTATTTTAGAGACCTTGTTTCCGAGTTATTCACGATTTAAGATTGTTTTCGTATTTGTGATATGACGTCACTGAAACGGCAATAACTTCACGAGATAATCACAAATCCGAGTACACAGTTCAAAAAAGCATCAAATTTCCCTTCTGACTGACCTCTCAGCGTCTACAATACCTGATTACTGGTATTCACAAATTTGGCCTAAGTTGGAAAATTAATGAAAACGCGAAACCTTGTCAACATTCGTTGGGTAAAATAAACATTTTCTTCCGAGAAATTCCTGCGTTCCGTAGAAAAACGTTCTCAGAGTATCAGCTTTCCAACCGTGTATTCAACTAAATTTTCTGACATAATTCAAGGGTGAAAATGACGTTTTAATTGGGAAAAGACGCTGCAAATTCTTTCACAGGATTCTTTCACTTGGTTATTCCTTGGACCAGGCGAATGGAGACTCATTTCAATCGTTACAGCGTCTATAACCACTTCCGATGAGTGCCAATCATTCCGGGACCTACCTAATTGAATTCAGCATCCAAAATTTAGTGGAAAATGAAACCCCACACGCCTAGGTACCAGAAACCTCAAAAAACACATTCAAAATGGGTAGATTTTGAAATGGGTAGACCCATTTTGACCCATAACTTCTCCCGGTGGGTGCCAATAGTTCTGGGACTCATTTTGGACGCTGAATTCCATGAAATGGGTCCCAGAAAGATTGGCACCCATTTCATTGGTTTCAGCGTCCAAAATGAGTCCCAGAACTATTGGCACCCACTGGATGAGGTTATAGGTCAAAATGGGTACATTTCTACTCATTTTGAATGTGTTTTTTGAGATTTCTGGTACCTAGGCGTGTGGGGTATCATTTTCCACTAAATTTTGGACCCTGAATCGATTGGAATGGGTCCGGGACCCGCCACACCCACTGTTCCTTCCATTTTCTGCATGTTGAAGAAATGAATTCAACGAATTTGCAGCTTTTTTTTTTCGATCTAGACACCTTGAAACGTCCAGAAGAAATTTTTGGGCTGAATCGGAGAGGTTGACATTTTGCTGGAAAGTATAACCAACCAATATCCAAAATCGTGAATATCTCGAAAACGAAGTCCCTAAAAAAAAGTCCTGAAGACACTTTTTGTTGCAAATAAGTCGTAGAATTGACCCCTTGATGGCTGCTAACCTCATCAGTCAACACCCTGTAGACAGAACCGAATAAACCGATATTTACAAAACGTTGGGTACAAGAAGCACTCAAATTACCGTCGATGATGTATTCTGGGATGGGGAACGTGACACCATATTTGTTGTTGAACGTGTGAACTAAATGCTGAGCGGGTGAACATGTTGGAGTTGATCTTCGCCACGGGAACGTGAGTGGATCTGAAAAATTAGAATAATTGAAAATTCAGGCTCAACTCAAGGTGAAGTGGGCCAAAAGTTTTTCTAAAAATGTCGAAAGAGGCTCACTTGTACAAAAGGATGTCAGCAGTCTGCAGCACAGGGTACGTGAATAGACCGAGAGGCACGTCTTTGAGAGTGGAGCTTTTCTCTTTGTATTGAGGGAAATGGTACAGCCTCGTCATCGTCGTCAAGGTACCAAAGACCCACCCGAGCATGGCATGTTGAGGCACCTGGATAAAGTAATGAGGAAACGCTGGGTTGGTTATACCTCCGACCAGGTGCATGGAGGAAAAATAGGAAAACAGTGAGTGTGGAGTGTCTTGGACTCATTCCAATCGGATCAGGGTCCAAAATATAGTGGAAAATGATACCCCACACGCCTAGGTACCAGAAATCTCGAAAACACATATTGATATGGTAGATTGGTACCCTATTTGGCCATTACTTCTTCCAGTGGGTGCCAGTCGTTCTGGTACCCATTTAATTGGATTCAGCGACCAAAATTTAGTGGAAAATGATACCCCACACGCCTAGGTACCAGAAATCTCGAAAACACATATTGAAAATGGGTAGATTGGTACCCTATTTGGCCATTACTTCTTCCAGTGGGTGCCAGTCGTTCTGGTACCCATTTAATTGGATTCAGCGACCAAAATTTAGTGGAAAATGATACCCCACATGCCTAGATCACCTAAAATTCATTTTGGTTGGTTATTCCTAGAATGCGAAATGTCAGTCTCTCCAATTTGGCCCAAAATTGTGTTTGGAAGTTTCAAAGTGTCCAGAAAAAAATAAGCAAATGTCCGTTCGCCGTGCACCGATTTTGGTAGTGAACAATTTTCTAAAAATCTGAAATTTTGGTCGGGGACCCTTTTCCGGCTCTAAATGGTCCACGGAAAATTTCAGCCCGATCGGACCAAATTTAGGCGAGGTAGTGGTCAAAATGTGAATTTCGAAGAATTTTCGACATTTTTGGCGATCTAGGGTATCATTTTCCACTAAATTCTGGACATTGAATCCAATGAAATGGGCCCCAGAACGATTGGCATCCACCAGAAGAAGTTATGGGTCAAATGGGTACCTTTTTACCCATTTTGTACACGTGTTTTCAAGACTTCTGGTGATCTAGGCGTGTGGGGTATCATTTTCCACTAAATTTTGGACTCTGAATCGATTGGAATGAGTCCGGGACACCTTACACTCACTGTTTTCCCCCATACTCTTGCTCTATAGATTAACAAACCATTGTGGATGAATTTGCAGCTTTTTAACCAATAAGATTATGCGCTAAATCAAAGTATTTTTCAACGATTTACCTTTGACTGTTGAAACAAAATGCATTTTTCCGGGTCAATTCCGCATGCTATCAGAGATGCAGTCATTCGAAGAATACTCTCCCGTAGACTTTTCGGGTCCTGGAAATATAGCCGTCACAAAATACAGAAATTCGTCGGATACCGGTAGAGAATAAAGATATTTCCTGAATAGCTCATCATACTTGCGGGAGCGTGATGGCGTGCAGATCCACGATGCTCAGAATCACGTCATTGTCAGAATCGTCTTGAAGTTGTTTCCATTTGTGAACAGCTCCGAAATAATTTCCTAAATGAAGAGTGCCCGAAGGTTGGATACCGGATAACACTCTTTTAGGCCAACTTCGAGCCTGAAATGGGACAAACGGGCTGATAAGTGATAAGTTAGGTGACGCCGCAAGCACGAAAGTGGTTGTGGATCGGCGTTTTTGGGTTGGTTATTCCTTGAACCTACGTTTTCATGCAAAATGTCACTCTGATTCGGCCCAAAAATTTATTTCTGGCCGTTTCAAGGTGTCTAGATCAAAATTAGCAAAATGTCCGTCCGCCGTCCACGCCGACATTGGTAGTAGAGAATTTTTTAAAAATCTGAAATTTTGGTCAGGGGTCCGTTCATGGCTCTAGTTTGTCCTCGCAACTTTTCAACCCGATCGGACCAAATTTGGGCGGGGTAGGGGTCAAAATTTGTGTTCCGAAAAATGGATTTTTTGCAATCTAGGTATGTGGAGTATAATTTTCCACTAAATTTTGGACGCTGAATCGATTGGAATGGGTCAGGGACCCACCACACCCTCTATGGGTTTGTTATCGTGTTATTGTTTAAGTAAGGTTGGATTTGCTGTAACATAAATGCACTCTTCTACTGTCTCCAACTTTGGTAGTGGAAAATTTTCTAAAAATCTAAAATTTGGGTCAGGGGTCCATTCCCGGCTCTAGTTGAACCTCAAAACGTTTCAGCCCAATCGGACCAAATTTGGGCGGGGTAGGGGTCAAAATGTGTATTTCGAAAAATGGATTTTCGAGATTTTACACGATCTGGGCTTGTTGGATACTATTTTCCACTAAATTCTGGACGCTGAATCCATTTAAATGGGTCCTAGAACGATTGGCGCCCTCTGAATGAGGCTATGGGTCAAAATGGGTACCTATCTACCCATTTCGAATGTTTGTTTTCAAATCTCCGGTACCTGGAATGTGTTTTTGAGATTTTGGTATCCAGGCGTGTGGGGTATCATTTTCCACTACATTTTGGACGCTGAATCGATTGGAATGGGTCCGGGACCCACCACACCCTCTATTTTCCCCATGTTGAGGAAATAAGTCTCCATGCGCCTGGTCCGAAGAATAACCAACCCGTGTGAAGGAATTTGCAGCGTTTTCTCATTTCTTGGGATATCTCTGAACGGATTACCTTGTCACTGAAGCATCTTATCGAAGAGGAACGCACTTTAAGTAGTGGAAGAAATCTACTGCCACCGTGAAGCATGTCAAGGAACACGGCTGCAGTCTCAATTGCTGGAAAAGAGAAGGTGCCTATTTGCATGACCTGTGTAAATTAAATTTCGTTGAAGTCGGCATCAGCTCGCCACTTGGAAATACATCGATTTACTGCATTTTTAGTTTAGTTTAGTTTACCCTGTTTTAACTCATACATAACGTCATTTTGAGAACTAATATATCGATATATCTACAAGGGGCGGGCTGATGCCGACATTTACCTTAAATGTTTGTATTGGCACCGATTCTGAATCTTAGAATTAATGAAAATTAAGGCAGCATACCCTTGAGCCTCTATCAGGCTTATATCATTCAGTGTGTGACTGATTGTACGGCGATTCTATGCCAATGTGGATTTTGATTTGAAAATTGCTTTGGGCGAAGTAGATTACTGGTTTTCTCTTGAAGAATCGAGTACAGACGACACACGGATTACCGGTGTTTACAATTATTATCACTATCAACGTTCGACTTCCTTATCAGCCTTATCTGGTATCAGGTTACAGAGAGGCCATGGAATACACTCCTCTCAACACCACAAAGTGGAGGGCTCTGACAGCGCTCTCTACCTGTTTTCATCAGGATCAGGAACGATAGTTCATTCAATGTGAGGTATGTCATTGGTTAGTGAATTGCGATATGGCCACATAATGGCACTGATACTACGTCTAAGGTGTTCCTATCATGTGCTCACCTTTTTGGTCGTCTTGAAGCATAAAACTCGTACAACTTGAACACATTGTGTCTGCTGAGCCATTTGCCTCAATAATCTTACAAAATTGCCAACATTCATGGTAGAGAGACACAAAAAAGACGTGGCGCATGGAGACTAATTTCTTCAACATAAGGAAAATGGGGAAAACAGTAGGTGTGGTGGGTCCCGGACCAATTCCAATCGATTCAGGGTCCAACATTTAGTGGAAAATGACACCCCACACGCCTAGGTTCCGGAAATCTGGGAAACAGACATTCGAAATGGGTAGATAGGCACCCATTTTGACCCATAGCCTCATCCAGAGGGCACCAATCGTACCGGAACTCATTTCATTGGATTCAACGTCCAAAATTTAGTGGAAAATCATACCCCACACTCCTATGTCAAAAACATATTATAAATGGGAAGAAGATAGCCATTTTGACCCATAACCTCTTCCAGTGGGTGCCAATCATTCTGGGACCCATTTCATTGGATTCAGCGTCCAAAATTTAGTGGAAAATGATACCCCACACGCCTAGATTGCCAAAAATCTCGAAAATCCATTTTTCGAAAAACACATTTAGACCCCTACCCCGCCCAAATTTGGTCTAATCGGGCTGAAATGTTTTGAGGACCAACTAGAGCCGGAAACGGGTCTCTGACCAAAATTTCAGATTTTTATAAATTTTCATATTTAAAAATCGGCACAGACGGCGGATTATTCAAGGAATAATCAATCATAAAATTATGCGATCCAACCATTTTTGCTGTTTATTCATGCAATTATTCCAATATTGATTGCATCATGCAGCATAACAAGTCTTTTTCTGTATACAATCCTCGTGTTTACGTTGCTCTCCGAGCTCGAGGCAAGCTGGTTCAGATGCTACAATATTGAATATGGTTGGAATTTCTCAATGTTGAGCTGTGAATTGCACCAATGAATTGAAGAACGGAGTACCACTTACACGCTTCAATAAATTGAAACGATTTTTGCTGACCTTATTTAAAAGTTGGACGAAGTAGCGTTGTTGAGTTTAATGATCAGCCAAAAACCCTGCAAATTCTTACATAGGAGTTGGTTATTCCTCGGACCAGGCGCATGAAGACTAATTTAAAAATGGATTCAGCGTCTACAACCTCTTCAGGTGGGCACCAATAGTTCTGGGACCCGTCTCATTGGATTCAGTGTCCACAATTTAGTGGAAAATGATACCCCACACGCCTAGGTAGCAGAAATCTCGAAAACACACATTCGAAATGGGTAGATAGGTTTTGACCCATAACCTCATCCGGAAGACACCAATCGTTCCGGGACTCATTTCATCGGATTCAGCGTCCAAAATTTATTGGAAAATTATACCCCACATGCCTATGCCTAAAATCCAGAAAATTTGCTTTCGAAATGGGTAGGTAGGCACCTATTTTGACCCATACCCACCCCCAGTTGGCGCCAATCGGTCCGGTGAATCGGTCGATTCACTGTCCTTAGTTAGGCAATATATAAGCAATTGCTGCTCATTTCGTCTATGCATACTTAATTCTGAGGCTTTGATACCAAAATGAATTCATTTAACGGAATAACTACAGTATAATTTACCACAGTGCAGATTTAGATTTCACTCTAATTCATTACATCATGAAGTACTACAACATCTTTTTTGAGAATACAATAACGTTTTACCTACTTATTGACTGTTTTACGCAAAATATTTTGATTTCGGTTGATTTACAGACGCTGCTCATTAGTAGTAGAGGAATTGACGATATACTGGAAAAGGGCTGTGGATAATGTTACTTCAAGTCGAACGAATAATTCTTTAAATAGTCATGAAAACGCGAGATGAAAACTATTATATTTACCTTCCCCAGTAGGTTATATATCACAATATTTTATCATCGAAACTAGCTTATGTGAAATTAATTAAGCGACAGTAGTGACTTTGGAACTGTCCATAGTGACCACAAGTTTCCCTCTCAGGTGGCCTGCAGCCAATCTCTGGAAAGCTGCTGGGATATCAGCGAACGAGAAGACTCTTTCGACAATTGGTTTAATCTGGAAAAAAAGAGAACGAGAGTTAATGGTGATGGTTGGAGGATTTGATTGCCGCCTAAAATGAAGGTTAGAAGTCTACTCACTTGGTGCGTCGAAACCATTTCGTTGATTTCGCTGATGGCTGCAACCACTGGTAAGAAGAAACCCCATCGAACTGTCGCGCCTTTGGTGATTGCTCCACTTTTGATGTTTGACAGGGCCAAGTCCAAGGCGTTTTGGGCCATTCCCACCAACCAGACCGAGTTTGTCGACGTTGGACAACATTGGAGAGCGCAGTGTTATGAATTTAGCGTTCCGCCATTCTCGAAGAAATCCCAAATACATGTTGGGAACGGCAGCGCCAGACGCGTCCAAGATGATGTCGAACCTGCGGATAGGATGAGACGGTCGCAATATTTACTATGTAATCTAAGCAACTCGTCATTCGACATGTCAAAGGAAACAACTCACTTTCCAGCCAGTTCCAGATCCTTGAGAGCGTCAGGTTTGGTGTAGTCAATTACTATGTCGGCGTTGAGTGAGTGCAGCAAATCAACAGCGTCAGGAGCGCACGTCGTTGCAACCTACAAACAGAATAAAAACGCTGCAAATTCATTCACACGAGTTGGTTATTCCTCGGACCAGGCGCATGGGGACCCATTTCGTCAACATGGGAACAGCGGGTCCCTGACCGATTCCAATCGATTCAGGGTCCAAAATTTAGTAGAAAATGATACCCCACAAGCCTAGGAACCAGAATTCTCGAAAACACACATTTGAAATGGGTAAATAGATACCTATTTTGACCCATAACCTCATCCAGAGAGCGCCAATCGTTCCGGGCCCCATTTCATTGGATTCAGCGTCCACAATTTAGCGGAAAATGATACCCCACACGCCTAGGTACCAGAAATCTTGAAAAAACATGTACAAAAGTGGTAGATAGATACTCATTTAGACCCCTAACTTCTTCCGGTAGGTGCTAATCGATCTGGAACCCATTTCATTGGATTCAGCATTCAAAATTTAACCCCTACTCCGCCCAAAATCGGTCCAATCCATCAAAATGGCTACCTGTCTACCAGTTTCGAATGTGTTTTCGAGATTTCTGGTACCTAGGCGTGTGGGGTATCGTTTTATCTTATCGAGTTATCAACAAAATTTTTTATGCTGGATCCAATGAGACAAGTCTCGGAGCGATTGGTGCTTACCAGAAGAGGTTATAGACGCTGAATCTATTTTTAAATTAGTATCCATGCGCCTGGTCCGAGGATTTTAGAAACTAGGCATGTGGGGTATCATTTTCCACCTTGTTTTGGACGCTGAATCAATTGAGATGGCTCCAGGACCGATTGGACCCATCGGAAAGGGGCACACCCAAATGGCTACCTAATTTGAAAGTGGGCTTTCGAGATTTTTGAGGACCTCTTGTTAAGGTCCTGGCACAAAATGTTAACCTTTTGATAAGAACTTTAGCTGACCTGGGAGTTAAGGTGTCATTTTCCACTACACTTGGGACGCTGAATCGATTAGAATGAGTCCTGGACGCTCACTCATACTCTCCAAGGAGTTATGAATCATCGTGGAAGAATTTTCAGCGTTTTACCTCAACGCCCCAGCTCTTAAGAAGTTGAACAGCGACAGTTCCTACGCCGCCAGAGCCCCCAATGACGAGAACTCTCAAGCCTTTGGGACCAGAGAGGAATATATCCCCGGTAACTTTCAGTGCAGACCATGCGGTAATGGCTGTGTAGAAGATGCTGGATGCCTCTTCTTCAGAAAGGTGAGCTGGTTTCTGAGAAACCTGAAACATTACTGGGAGTAAGCGGTGTGAAGCTTTTGAGGTTGATGCTTGAAGGAATGCTCAAGGATTCCAGCTCTGCAGAGGACGACTGTAGAAGTCAACTCTTACCAAAGAAGAATCCGCCACGACATATTCAGCGTGCGATCCTTGCTGATGAGGAAGAGTCACCCCGTAGACGACATCTCCCACGCGAACGTTCTTGACGTCACTGCCTCTGGCGGCGACCTCTCCACAAAAATCTCTGCCAAGTGTCAAGGGAAGTGAAATTTGTCGTTCTTGCACGCATCCTTCAACAACTCGCATGGCGTCCAGGAGCGTTTGTCCATATCCACCTGTAAATGGAGACAAAGCAATCACATTTTGGCATAGAAGCAGTCTGCATGACTGGGGCAACGACTCTACTCTGACAAAGAACCAAGATGTACCTTTAAAGTGCTTTCAAATGATAGGGGAGTTAGTCGTCAGAACCCAAGGTAGCAGTAACATTTCCCAACAACAAACACTGGAAAGGGCCTTTTTACTTTTTGGGTCATATTTCTTGGCCAATACGAGACGAGGGTGCCTGGTGATGCCAGGCCTGGCCCAGGTGAAACGTCGTGAATGAAATAAAAGATGTGAATAGGAAGAACTAGAGATGCATTTTGCTGAAATTTCTGGAATATAGATTTCTGAGCTCCAAATTACGAGCTCAACAGTATCATCATTCATTATTTATGTGCAAATCGGAGTATCAAATGCCGCGCACTTCACGTTGGTTGCTCTGTTCTTCTCATAAGGGCAAAATGGCACTATTTCCTTTTCTCCAGTCAGCCATATCTCTCTCTACCCTTGCAATGGATTCTCCCTCGATTCCTGCAACTTCCCTGATGATTTTCTTTCGTTGGCCAAACTCATAGAGAGATGTTTCACAAATTCAAATCGCGATTTTTTCTTTGCGTCCGGGTACAACTGATGGAGACAGTAGGCGTTTGATGAGCAAGCTGTAATTTTATTATAAAATATAGCAACATTCTGTGGGCCTCCATTCAGTCGTCGTCTGATGAAGAGTACCCATCTGTAGAAATTATGAGATAGTCCTCATCGCACTGTCCTTACCACCTTGGAGTCGCTTGGCGTCTATGGACCACTCCTCCAATGGGTGCGCAACTACCTATCGGGTCGTATGCTGCGTGTTCGTTTTGGCGGTGTGCTTTCAGCGTCCTTCCAGGCAACCTCTGGAGTTCCGCAGGGGTCCCACCTCGGCCCTCTTCTTTTTACCATGGTGATTGCCGATGTTTGTCGGGTACTCCGCGGTGTGCAGTGTTTGATCTTTGCGGATGACCTGAAGATCTTTCTCACCGTGCGCGAGGTTGCAGACTGTGCTCTTTTGCAGAGTAATCTCGACAGCCTTTCTGTGTGGTGCTCTTCTAACGGCCTTTGGCTCAATCCCACAAAGTGTGCTTCCTCATCTTACTACCGATCTTCAGATCCTCTGGTCTTCGATTACTCCGCGTGTGGTGCTCCCCTTTCCCGGGCAACTCTGGTTAGGGACCTCGGGGTGCTCCTTGATCCTCAGCTAACCTTTTCAGAGCACATCACTCAAATTTGTTCCCGTGCCATGAGGTCTCTCGGCTTCATTAGGCGACACACTCGTGAATTCAGCCAGGCTCCCCCGCTGATCACTCTGTACAGGACTCTAGTTCTGCCTTCCCTGGAGTACGCCTCAGTTGTGTGGAGCCCGTACTACGGCTGTCATATTGACCAGATCGATCGGGTACATCGCGCCTTCCTCCGCTACGTGGCATTGAAGATGCGGGTTCCCCGGGAGTCGGTGGACTGTGCTGCCCTGAGTCGCGAGCTTCAACTTCCTAGGCCGGCGGACAGGCGGGTTATCGCCAACATGACTTTTCTCCATGGGCTTCTCTCTGGTCGAGTCGACGCACCCCTTCTCCTGGCCTGGGTCGGCTTCAGAGTTCCTCGACCGGCTGCGCGAAGCCCTGAGTTCTTCAGCGTCCCGTTTTCCGGGACCAACTATATGGTGCATCGTCCCTTGAGCCGGCTCTTGCGTGTTGCAAACTCTCTTTCTCCCCCCCCCCCCCTATATCGAACTGCTCGGTTCCTCCCTAACATCCGTCAAGTCCCGCCTCCGTGACCACCTTCTGATCTCCTGCTGAGCGCAAGGTCTCTCTTTTTTGTCTTACATCCTGTTTGCATAGTCGATTCATTGTCAATATTGGGCTTAGCCCGTTTTACTTTAAATAAATAAATAAATGTAAACCACTCAGGGGAACCCATGCCTAAGAGGTAGGAAATCCACATGCACACAGAGGAACATATGCCAAAAAAGCAGGGTAACCTCCAGGAAAAGTCTCCTTCTTTCATGGAAAAGAGTGAATAAATCGTTGACTTACCAAGCATTGCAGCGTCAATGGGATTCAACGAAGCTGCGTGAACTTTGACGAGGACGTCTCGAGGTTTGGAGATGACTGGTTTCGACGCGTCGGTCGTCAGAGTCATATTGTCAATCCCACCGTACGAATTAATCCGCCAAGCCGACATGACGTACTCGGACTGCGGGAAAGATTGGTCGACAGACAAATTCGTGGACGCTTGCCTGCAATGAAGACCGGTGATGCGGCTGAAGGGCCGAAGAGTTTTCATGGTAAGAGCCATCTTTCGCCTGGGTCCAGGCTGAAGTTCCACCGTCAATGGAATCACTTGCTGTCTCAGAGATGAGGGTCAACTACATGGAAGAAGGTCACCTACTACCAGTAACCAGTACTACCTTCCTTCATGGTCACCCAAAGCAGTGCAAACTCAGGGCAGGGCTTATCAATATATAAATAAACGGTATGTACTTGTCAAGACGCTCCCCCCCCCCCTGAGTCAAACCTGTCTGCCTCTGTTGTAACCTCCTCTCTTTTCAATATATATCGAACGGATGTACGATATATCGAACCCTAACAATAGGGTAGTAATGGCAATTTAATAACAAATTAACAGAAAAACTTGTATTTATTTACAAAATTAACATATATAAGCACTATAAATAAATTTACTTCAATACTTCCTCCTGAAAATTTTTATGTCTTTCATTATTGATAAGAAGGAATCTCCATCCCCCAAACGACGCCTCCACTCGAATTCCGCCAAATAAAGAAGGAGATAAATAAAACGAAAAGTATAAAAATATCACAACACAAGACTGACGCGCAAGGCGGTAGAAACTAGGGATGGGTATCGAGCACTCGATGTTTATGAATCATCGATCATTTTAAGAAGATGAAAAGATTCAGACTAAAGACGAAAAAGACGCTCTTTTTGCCGTGTAATAAGGATTATGGATTTTGTAAACTGATGAAAAAATGAAAATAACCCGGGACACGCGATGCAATTGAAATAGCCCAGCAAAAACATCGATGATTTGTACCGATATTTTTCTGCCATCGATGATTTATATTTTATTACTACCGATGTCAAACATCGATGTTTTGAGGTTCGATACCCATCCCTAGTAGAAAGCGGTATAACGATGAAAACAAATCTGCATCGATATATCGTACAAATGATCGAAAAGTACAAATGTCAACATATTGCAGTAGTAGGTGGTAAACAAGGGGGTAACAAGGGTAAACACTGATCGATGGGTTAAATGGAACGGGATAGAGGTGGGACACTGACATCGATGTTTTTGGTTCGATGTTCAACTTACTACCGTTAATATTATCAATATCATCGATGTTATTTACTGCAACATCGATACTTTTTTCTATAAAAATGTTAACAGAACGAGGAAGAGGTGGACACCAACGTCGATGTTTTTGTTTCGATGTTCAACATTTATGTTCACATGTAGCGGAAACTCGATATTACCACCATTCATATTATCAATAACATCAATGTTTTTTTCTACAAAAAATCCAATCTGCAATAATCATAAATTATATATCATGTCATGTGTAACAGTTATACATATAACTATTACAACGTGTACTTTTTTTTTTTTTTTTTACTGAGAACGACATTTTATATGCAAACACGCAATAAAAACGATAAATTTTTACATGGAATGAACGAGTATTAGTAATTATTTTGCAAAAATCTATTTGAATCAAGAAACGGATAACATGAAATTTTGGGTAGAATCCAAATCCAGGCTAAACCCAAGAATATGGACCATTGTCGCGTTATCAACTGATAGCAATGATATCGCGCATACGGTCGATAATCGATAGTTTTTGTTGTTGCCCCTTTTTTGTCTCCTCCTGCTATCTTCAGTCACTTCACTTCAGTCGGTGTACATTTTCCCTCCATCCTTCCTTGTGCGTGTCCACTGTTCCTGCGAGCGTATTACTGTGGGAATCTCCAGTCCTGCTCTGAATTTACATTTGTTTAAGTTTAAGTGTTTGTGTGTTAGTGATGATCTTATGAGGGAATTTCTCAAGGATGTGGCCAATGTATATCGGCCAGATGGCGGGAGTGAGGGGCTTAGTGAAGCTTAATATTTTCCAAAAGATTCAATTTCAAGTCAATTTTAATTTTTTCATTACGTTCACTTCTTCCAATAGTTATTCGATTTACATTTTACGCCAAAAGTACGAGGTAAGTTTATTTCAATTTATTTATTTTATTTCAATTTAGTATTTTCCCTCCTTTTTTATAAAAACAAATATGGCCGACAGGGATAAATATTTCGCGTATATATCGATAATGCATATCGACAGAGCGTACTATCGATATCAGCTGATAACGCGACAATGGTCCATATTCTTGGGTTTTACCCAAATCTACAATAAAAATTTGGGTTCCCATTTAATATATGAAAGTTAGTGTATGCTGCATGGGGTGCGCAAATATGATATCCTTGCAAAAATATTAAAATTCAAACAAAAAAGTTTTTTGTTTATTCTTCTTTGGACGATTTTAGCAGGGGGGAATAACTCTTGGGACACCCTGTATATTTTATATTTAATTTATTGTTCAAGAATACATGACAGATCACAATATTGTAGTAGATTCGATCAAGTTATGACTTCGGTTTGGATAATCAGTTTACTAAGTGTTCGGTCAATAATTATCTATTTGAATTTCAGACATATCTAAAGCGTCCGAAAAAATTATTTTTACCACTAGGTTACTTGCGCTACAGAAATTCGTCGCATATTCTAGGCTGTAGACAATTCTAGCGACCTGAATCCCACTTGGCCACGTAGGGTCGCCACTTATTTGCATCACTTAAGAAAATTTGGAGGGATACACAACTAGACAATAGTTAAACTCCTAAGTTATACTTATTATGACTTCAATTAATTTTACATGATATTTTATTGATTTTTATCAGTCGAGCTGCAACATTTTTTTCAATTTTACGTGACGCCATTTTGTTTTCTCGTTGCAGAAGCGTTCAGTACGCGTGGCTTGCTATTTGTTGCTATTGGTGAGTTGAAATTGGCTAGTTATTTATCGTATTCCAATTGCATTTTGACAATATTATCCGTGTCGCATTACACGTATCCTGCAGCATCCGAATTGGAGACACTCGGGATAGGAATGACGTAAGTTGATTCGAGTGACATGAGATGGAGATGGCTTTATACTCTGTAGTTGAATACGCCAGTATGCCTTCTTTTCTGGCTATTTGTGATCTAAATGCATGTTTGATCTTTCAGTACGTGAAGCGTCTCGAATCTTCAGCGTCTGTCTACTAAAGTTCCAGTGCCAGTTCGTTGCCTGTTGTACTCGCTGGAAGGCGACTGATCTGTGTGAGTATGCCAGACTGGCGGCTAGTAAATTCTAGGGTAGGGCGAAGATTTCTAATTATTGTATAAGTCTACCCAATGATTATAGGCCCCGAGAGCCCCTTTCGAAGCAGTTAGGTCGATTTGGGAAGAGTCGCCAGTTAACGTCATTCAGGTCATTCGGCTCCTCTTATCCTCAAATTGTCCGGATCCGTCAGCTGATCTTCCCTAATCAGTAGAAGCTGGGCCTTAGCAAAACTCAGGGATTTCAGCGCTGCCTTGTACTGAAACGATTTGAAAAATATGAGCGTATTTTCTGGGAGGTACCATTAAATTACTATAAAATTGGAGTACTATCAGACGGACGTTCTATTTTTCATGATCCATTACTACTGGTTAAGATACCAAATCAAGTTTTACCAGACAGGAAGCGTGATTAGAAAGCATTTTCAGTCACATCATAGAACAATTCATAAATAGTCATCGTAGCCACTTTTAAAATTAGAGCTGCGCTTTCAAAACGGAATCAAATTTAATCTGAAGACTCGTGATAATTTGCTGTTTTCTAGTTATTGTTCAAATGAGCCAATAAATAATAGCATATTAATAATATCAATAATTGATTTGGTACTGGCTACTGGTCAATTAGATCCTCCCCTGAGGCTATTGTAACCTCCTCTGTAACCTTTTTCAATATATCGATTGGATGTAGGATATATCGATTGTTTTCACCGTTATACCGCTTTCTACCGCCTTTACGTGCGCGCCAGTTTTGTTTTGTGATATTTTCATACTTTTATTTTATTAGGTAATTGTTCCAATCAACAACTGTTGGTTGGGATATGTTCAGCAGTTAGTCGCCAAAAGCTATGGACGTCAGGTCCTCACTCCAGTAGTAAGTAAAATGTGCAGCTAGGTCCCGTAATCCCTTCTCTTGAAAGAAGTGAACAGCCGATTGATTTCTCGTCCACAATTTTTCTGAATAAGGTCTTCAAATTCCACATATTTGAAAACAAACGAAAAAAAATTAAGAACAAAGGAGATAAATAAAATAAAAATATCACAACACAAGACTGACGCACACTTAAAGGAAGTAGAAAGTGGTATAGCGGTGAAAACAATCGATATATCCTACATCCGTTCGATATATTGAAAAAGGTTTCAGGTACAGAGGAGGTTACAACAGAGGCAGACAGGTTTGCCTCAGGGGGGGGGGGGGGCGTCTAATTGACAAGTACTGTTGATTTTTCTATTTGTCTGCACAAACTAGTGATGCGACATCGATAGAAAACATCGATGTTTTTAAAATCAGCCATCGATGTTGATAAAAACATCGATGTTCCAGAACATCGATGTTTTGGGGTTTGTGGATAACTATTTGTGTCCCAATAGATCAGAAGTGTTTCTACTTGCCTTCAGAGATTTGTGCCACAGCTTACACGTTGACGCAGTCCCCGAAATTCTCTCAAAAATCTTCCACACTGCACTTTTTGGAGGCATATTGACATCAATATCATCACTGTCACATGAAAACAATACAATCACTTGACATTGACAAGCGACTAGACGGTGTTGTTGTTGTTGTGTTAAAGAAGATGGTGGGATAAGAGCTGCGAGGCGCATACTTTTTCATTGCCTTGGCCAACATGTGATGGGGACAGGTATGTGAAGGTGGCTCTTTCAACGAGTTACTGCAACTGCGACACCTTGGGATACGTAAACTAAAGAAAAAATCGTCAGGGTACTCACCCAAAAAGTAGAAAAATATTCGAATTTAAAACTTGAAACATCGATTGAAACATTGGTAAGAAACATCGATGTTGAAAAAACATCGATGTTTACCGGAAAACATCGATGTCGATGTTGCATCACTAGCACAAACTCTACTGGTTACACAATTTTACTAAATAATCAAATCGATTTAAGACTATTTGAACGAATTGCATCGTTTCTCACTAGGCAATTGACAGTCGATTTAACCGAGGCCCAGGTTCTCCTTTCCTAAACCACGACTCCAATGGCTTTGCCAATTTACCGTCCAATTTTGTTGATTCATGATTGTGTTTCTGATTACTCGTTGGGTTTTGGTGTTTGGCCCGACTATTTCATTTTTTTACTCTCAATGATGCACTCTAGCTACCCCGTTTTCAACTGATCAATGCCTTGATCCTCGGTGCTGTTTTCCTGTGAATGATTCCGATCAAATCTCAGAGCCCCAAAGTGTGGAAGTGGATCAGTCTTCCCAAAAACAAATGGTATTTATTGTAGGAGGGAAGAGGAGGGTTCCCCACTAACGATAGAATAGTAGTGATTGGACATCTCTCGATTCTACTTAGATTTTGGTCTTTGACGGGTTTTCGAGTAATCATGAAACACTAATGGACATCCATATCAATCCTATCTTGATACTGTCCGTTCCTATTATTATCCTTGCGATTTTATTTTGAAAACTTCCTAACTTCCTTTTTCCATTATGTCTTAATGATTTCAGTGTGATCCCGAACTCGCCCGTCTACCTTCACCACCTCCGCTCCAATTTCAAATACTTATCCATCTTCCTCCACTATCCGACACCATGGACGATAAGTTTAACACTGAAGACCCAAATGTTACCCTTACCATTCGACTTATTATGCAAGGGAAAGAAGTTGGCAGTATTATTGGTAAGAAAGGAGAAATCGTGAATAAATTTCGAGAGGAATCTGGGGCTAAAATCAATATTTCTGACGGCTCCTGTCCCGAGAGGATCGTCACTGTCACTGGACCCACTCAGGCCATCTATAAAGCGTTCACTCTTATCTGTAAGAAATTCGAGGAGTTCGTCCATCAGTTCCAGGAAATGCAAAATGGTGGTGGGTCGAGGTCACCCATTACTCTGCGGCTGATCGTGCCGGCGTCTCAGTGTGGCTCGTTGATTGGCAAAGGGGGTTCCAAAATAAAAGAGATCCGAGAAGTGACGGGGGCTAGTATTCAGGTGGCTAGCGATATGTTGCCCAATTCGACCGAACGAGCCGTCACGATCACCGGCACCAGTGACGCCATCACGCAGTGTATTTATCACATTTGCCAAGTGATGTTGGAGTCACCGCCAAAAGGAGCCACTATCCCATATAGGCCAAAACCGCAAATTGCAGCTCCGGTAATTTTGGCTGGGGGTCAAGCTTATACGATTCAGGGCAACTACGCGGTGCCAGCGCATAACGAGATGGGCAAGCTGACTGGGTCGCCTTTGGCCGGTTTGGCAGCGTTGGGGCTTGGGAGTCTCAATTCGGGTAACACGGGCGGACTTAATCCTGCAGCGTTGGCCGCCCTTGCTGGCAGCCAGTTGCGCAACGGGACTCCTGCCAATAGGAACCAGCAGGGCTCCGGTGGGCAGCAAACTCACGAAATGACCGTACCGAACGATCTGATTGGTTGCATCATCGGCAAGGGCGGTACCAAAATTGCTGAAATCAGACAAATCAGCAGCGCTATGATCAGGATTAGTAACTGCGAGGAGAGGGAGGGGGGCACGACGGACCGCACAATCACGATAAGTGGTACATCTGAGTCCGTCCAACTCGCTCAGTACCTGATCAACATGAGCGTCGAACTCCAAAAAGCCAATCTCGAAGGGAGCACTGCAACTGCAGCCGCTGGCGGCAACGGGGCCGCCAATCCCAGCTCGACTTCTGGCAGTTCCAGCAGCGGTCCATCTCCCGTGGCCAGCGCTCTCCCTTTGGCTCAACTCCTAACAAAACCCGGAGCCCTCAACGCCCTAACCTCCCTGACTGCCCTGACTGGCCTCACCGACCTCCTAGGTGGTCTGGCCAGCTCGCCCAACGCCCCCATACAAACCACAGGCGTCCACAGGAATAAACCTTTCGCGCGCATGCGTGAAGGAGGCAACAGTCAGACCACCGACAAAGCCAAAAGCGAGCGAAATAAATTCGCGCCATATTAATCCCCCTCACGTATATTCTTTTCCTTTTTGAATTGCATATTGAATTTTAATGTAAGGCTGAGTATTTTAGCGTTGCCTTTTGGCCCTCTCATATCAAATGATTGAAGATTTACTCGTAGAAATTTGAAAAGAAACGACTTATAACGCCACCTAATATTAGAGTAGGGCACCTAATTGGCGTTTCTTGGCAGAGTGATATTCTTTTCCAATGTTTATCTTTTCGCCCGTTCTTCCTGTACAATCCTATGTTCCCTCGTCCAACACATAACCGACTTGGTCGAAGCTTGACTCATTTCATCTATTTTCTCGTCTCGAACTCATCCAAATATGTTGTTTATTAATTTTTTTCTAGGCTAAATTGATGCTCCCCCCTGAAGTTAGGTTTACTTTTAAGATTTTATCAACCGCCATCTCGTGGTTTATAGAAATTTTACTTAGACTTAAGTGGCCAGGTACTTTTAAATGTATCAAAATTAATTATTTCCTTTTCGGTTTCGGACTGTAACACTACCTATTCCAAAAAAGTATTACTGTCGTAATAAGTTACATTATTTTGGGTGTCGCAACGTCAACATGTCAGAGGAAAGTACCTGTGCGTAGATGAATTTTTTTAAATCCGTTGGTCATTTTTCAGCGCCATCTTGTTTTTATTTTCGTTTTTACCAGCGATAAAATACGTCATTATTTGCAAACACGGCAAGAGGTCGTTTTGTTTGTGGCTGTCATTATTAATTTTATAATCCATTTGTTCGTGTTGGTACAGAATTAAATAGATGATTGAAGTACAATTTTTCTTTCATTTTCCTTCTCTTCCCAATTCTACAAAAAAACGGGTTAGAGCGGTCTTTTATTTTTCTTTTAAATTATAGACAACTTTATTATCCGTAGGATATCACAATTAGTTGAATAAGTATATAGTAAGGCGTAGCCTTAATTCACATGGAACAAATTAGGTTTGATCCAGCGATCGTTCCACGACTAGATATTGATACTAATAACAACCGAACAGTAAACAATGTGAACACTTGATGTGATAATATAAAAAAAATGTATAATAACAGGATAAGTTTATCACCTGTGATCACTTTTGTGGGGTAACAATAAGTAAATATTCGGCATTTGCGTTCTGGTTGAATTATTCTGGAGTAATGACCAGATCTTGCCGTCGTTTTGGTTGGTTATTCCTTGAATAATCTATGTTTTCATGCAGAAAGTCAATCTCTCCGATTCGGCCCAAAATTTTGTTGGACGTTTCAAGGTAGATCAAAATTAGCAAATGTCTGTCCGCCGTCCACGCCGATTTTGGTAGTAGAAAATTTTCTAAAAATCTGAAATTTTGGTAAGGGGCCCATTTCCGGCTCTAGTTGGTCCTCGAAACCTTTCAGCCCGATCGGACCAAATTTGGGCGGGGTAAGGGTCAAAATGTGTTTTTTGAAAAATGGGTTTTCGAGATTTTTGTGATCTAGGCGTGTGGGGTATCATTTTCCATTACATTTTGGACGCTGAATCGATTGGAATGGGTCACCCACTGTTTCCCCCATGTTGAAGGAATGAGTGTGAAAGAATTTGATAGAATATGTCCTCTGAAATTCTGGTCAGAAACCCGTTTCCGACACCAGTTGTTCCTTAAAACATTTCAGCCCGATCGGACCAATATTGGGGTGGGATGGTGGTGGGTCAAAATGCCAAATTCAGGCCCCATGATACCAAATTGGGAATTAGACGCCTATCTGTCACTTAGGGAGAGTGCTGAGGTCTCTAGAGGACTTGTCTTGGGTTTTATTGCTGCCCAGTAGCGGAAATTCTGTTTGTTTGTGGCTCCAAAAGATGAACTGGGCCTCGTGGGTAAGTTTCCTAAATCGCCTTCATCAGTGTATTGCTGCTGAAGGCCGCCATCCTGGTAATGTAATTGTCGAAACTTGATGCGAAAACGCTGAAAATTCCTTCACAGGGATTGGTTATTCCTCGGACCAGGCGCATGGAGACTCATTTCTTCAACATGGGGGAAAACAGACGGTGTGGCGGGTCCGGGACCCATTCCAATCGATTTTGAGTCCAAAATTTAGTGGAAAATGATACCCCTCACGCCTAGGTGCCAGAAATTTTGAAAACATCTTCAAAATGGGTTAATAGGGACCCATTTTGACCCATAACCTCTTCTGGTGGGTGCCAATCGCTCTGGGACCCATATCATTGGATTTAACGTCCAACATTTACTGGAAAATGATACCCCACTTGCCTGGTTCCCAAACAATTTTGAAAATCGAGTATTCAAAAACACATTTTTACTCATACTCTTTCCCAATTAGGGAAATCATTTAGGGAATTCCCGTCATCCAAGGAACAATCTACCAAAAAGGGCAAAATTTCACATTTTCAAGATTGAGCCCTGTTTTGGTAAAATATTGGCCTGAGTAATTTCATATGGAAATCTTGGCATATGATGGCTGATGATTAGCTTGCTTGAACTCCAATTCAGCACTTTGGCCCAGTAGTTCCCTGTTATAGCTAGAATGACGCCAATGACCACAATTTCGTATTTTCATTACGTTATTGTCTCTTACCGAAAACGTCGGACGGACATTTTGGTTTTGTTTTATTTGGATCTAGACATCTTGAAACGGAAATTGGCAAATTTTGAGATAATCAAGAAATAACCAATCAAAAGGCACCATGACCGTCCGCCGCCCGCGCATTTTTTGGTAGTGGAAAAATTTCTAAAAATCTGAATTTGGGGTCCGGGCCGTTGCCGGCTCTATTTGGTCCTCGAAACTTTCCCCGATCGGACCAAATTTGGGCGGAGTAGGGGTCAAAATGTGTTTTTGAAAAATGGGTTTTCGAGATTTTTGTGATCTAGGCGTGGTGGGGTATCATTTTCCATTACATTTTGGACGCTGAATCGATTGAGAATGGGTCACGCCACGTTTCCCCCATGTGAAGGAATGAGTGTGAAAGAATTTGATAAATATGTCTCTCGGTCAGGACGTGGGGACACAAGGGAAAAGCAACATCTGGTCAGAAAAACCCAGAAGGAATAGGAAGAAGAATAGCTGAAATTCTGGTCAGAAACCCGTTTCCGACACCAGTTGTTCCTTAAAACATTTCAGCCCGATCGGACCAATATTGGGGTGGGATGGTGGTGGGTCAAAATGCCAAAAGGTGTAAGACAAATTCAGGCCCCATGATACCAAATTTGGAATTAGACGCCTATCTGTCACTTAGGGAGAGTGCTGAGCGCTTTCTCTAGAGGACTTGTCTTGGGTTTTTGCTGCCCAGTAGCGGAAATTCTGTTTGTTTGTGGCTCCAAAAGATGAACTGGGCCATCGTGGTAATTTCTAAATCGCCTTCATCAGTGTATTGCATGCTGAAGGCGCCATCTCTGTATGTAATTGTCGAAACTTGATGCGAAAACGCTGAAATTCCTTCACAGGGATTGGTTATTCCTCGGACCGGCGCATGAAACTCATTTCTTCAACATGGGGAAAACAGTGGAGCTTCCAATCGATTCTGAGTCCAAAATTTAGTGGAAAATGATACCCCACACGCCTAGGTGCCAGAAATTTGAAAACATCTTCAAAATGGGTAATAGGGATCCCATTTTGACCCATAACCTCTTCTGGTGGTGCCAATCGCTCTGGGACCCATATCATGGATTTAACGTCCAACATTTACTGGAAAATGATACCCCACTTGCTGGTTCCAAACAATTTTGAAAATCGAGTATTCAAAAACACATTTTTACTCATACTCTTTCCCAAATTAGGGAAATCATTTAGGGAATTCCCGTCATCCAAGGAACAATCTACCAAAAAGGCAAAATTTCAAGATTGAACCCTGTTTTGGTAAAATATTGGCCTGAGTAATTTCATATGGAAATCTTGGCATATGATGGCTGATGATTAGCTTGCTTGAACTCCAATTCAGCACTTTGGCCCAGTAGTTCCCTGTTATAGCTGGAATGACGCCAATGACCACAATTTCGTATTTTCATTACGTTATTGTCTCTTACCGAAAACGTCGGACGGACATTTTGGTTTTGTTTTATTTGGATCTAGACATCTTGAAACGGAAATTGGCAAATTTTGAGAAAATCAAGAAATAACCAATCAAAAGGCACCATGTCCGTCCGCCGCCCTCGCCGTTTTTGGTAGTGGAAAAATTTCTAAAAATCTGAAATTTGGGTCAGGGGTCCGTTGCCGGCTCTAGTTGGTCCTCGAAACCTTTCAACCCGATCGGACCAAATTTGGGCGGAGTAGGGGTCAAAATGTGTTTTTAAAAAATGGATTTTCGAGATTTTTGGCGATCTAGGCGTATGGGATATAATATTCCACTAAATTTTTAGTTTTTTAAGAACGCTGAATCCAATGAAATGGGTCCCAGAAGGATTGGTGCCCACTGGAAGAAGTTATGGGTCAAAATGGGTATCTATCTACCCATTTTAAATATGTGTTTTCGAGATTTCTGGTACCTAGGCGTGTGGGGTATCATTTTCCACTAAATTTTGGACCCTGAATCGATTGGCATGGGTCCGGACAGCCACACCCACTGTTTCCCCCATTTTCCCCATGTTGAAGAAATGAGTCTCCATGCGACTGGCCCGAGAGGTAACCAACCCGTGTTAAGGATTTTGCAGCGTTTTTGATAGAATATATCCTCTGAAATTCTGGTCAGAAACCCGTTTCCGACTGCAGTTGTTCCTTGAAACTCTTCAGCCCGATCGGACCAATATTGGGGTGGGTGGTGGTGGGTCAAAATGCCAAAATGTGTTTTCTGAATTATGGATTTTCGAGGTTTTTGGTAATCTAGGCGTGTGGGGTATCATTTTTCACTGAATTGTGGACGTGAACTTCATTTAAAAAGGTTCTGGATTGATTCGAGCATTGAATGTGGGTCGAAATGGGTACTTTTAATATGTACTCATTTTGAAGACAGTTTCCGAAATAGTGAGTGAAACATGTGAAGGGGTTCAACAGAACACCTTTTTCTTGAAGGTTGAGAGGATTGGCTAAGAACAGGGGTGATCATCACGAGGATGGATTGCCGTGGCTGGCCAACACTGATCACCATTGGTGACGCTAGTTGGTGAGGGACGATTTGGGCACATGTGGTCGACGAACCTGTGCAACCCTTTCGCTCGATGATCGACTGATGGGAGCTCGGCTGGCCTGGGAAGGATGTCCCCGGTGCTGTATGGGGTTGGGAAACCCGTGGGATCCATTTCTTCAGAGTCGAGGGTTGCGTCAGGGGAGGAGGGCGTGGGCAGTCGTGCAAGTTGAACTTGACTGGCTGAGGTCTCGATTCTCATTCGCACGACGAAAGGACGACATGGAAGGTGCCGCTCGCCTTGTCCTCCTCATCGCTCTGGCTGCTCTCGGATCTGCTGGTGGCGAGGTGAGTGGATTACATTTAAAACTGGACAATATCTTGTTTTCACGAACTATCCAAGTTGGTCCTCCTCATTTATAGGGCAACGTATCTTCGAGGTCTTTGGATTACGTAGGTACTTAATTAAGAGAAATGAGGAAAAATTGGGTCGAACAATAATATTTGACAAGGTCCCTATTTTCAAATACTTGCTATTCTAATAATAATAATTGCAAAATTTGGGTCTCCCAAGTTGGTAGTCTACATTAGAGGACCAACTATAGCCAAAAACGGGTCCCTGACCGAAATTTCAAATTTTTGGTTTTTTCATGCAAAATATCAATGTCTCCGATTCGGCAAAAAAAAATTTCTGGGCGTTTCAAGGTCTCTAGATCAAAATTAGCAAATGTCCGTCCGCCGTCCACGCCGATTTCGGAGGTAGACAATTTTCTAAAAATCTGAAATTTTGGTCAGGGGCCCGTTTTGCAGCTTTAGTTGGTCTTCGAAACATTTCAGCCCGATCGGACCAAATTGGGCGGGCCTTTCGAGTCTTAGTTTAGTCTTTTAACGCAAGCCGACCGTAATGAAGGTACCTTGCTGGCTGAGTCGATAAGATTTTTATTCCCCTCTCCACCCGTGCCTATCAATAGCTAAGGCACTCACAGTGGCAAGCATGACGTGGATGTCGAAATTTGGGCGGAAATCTGGTATGCTTTGACGCTACTTCCCCCGAACTAATTTGGGAGGTTTGCCTTTCGGATCAGCTGAGGATGTGTGTGCCATTTTGGGGCCTTGCCCTGCTTGCGGGAGATTTTCTTCAAAATATTTTTTGAAGCACAATAATTCGTGGTGGGGAGAGCTACATCGTTTACAATTAGCCTTATTAGCTTGAGTGCAATTCGCAAAAATTTAGAGAAGCAACCGATGCACAACCCCTTCGATTTGCAAACGATAGTCGATTTTTAACGTGCTGTTTCGTAAATTTGGCACATTTTTCCAGAGCGTGACTTCTTCCACAAGGGCAAGACACAACCCCCGAGTTGCTACCATGACGAAACTGCTAGTCCTGTAGGCATATGGACCTAACAGGCTCTGACTGGGCTTAGCTGGGCAGGGCTGATATTCCTTGATGCTCTAAAATGTGAACTTCATTGTCCAAGAGCGAAGAAATTCTTGATCTCCGGAGGGACTAAGAGGTCTAGCGCATATTTTCCCCACTTTTCGCGCAATTGGGGAGCCAATTTCTTTTGAACGAAAAGCATGGAATGCCCACCCCTCCGTGGGATGACTAGCGCACTAAGCTCCCAGGTACTGTTCTACGTGGATGAGAATTTTCGAATGTAAGACCATCCCTAGGTACCGCAGAAGATCAAAAGTACTCCAAATACGCATTCGTCAGCCTGTCCGGATCATGATACCTTGCGACGAGGGTATCATATGCTACCTTGTAATTGGTATCTGTGGTGGGAGCGATGCGATTACTCCCAATGCCTCACCGCGCAACGCGGATTTCAAATAAACGAATTTTTGGACCCCGCCATTTCAGCCATGTGAACTGTGTTAGTGAACAGATCATGGAACGATTGCCACTCGACAGATTCCCATCGAATGGTACAACTGTAATTTTGGCAATGCTAACCCGTGGCCGTGATTCGAAGCCGGACCATTTCCGGACCCTGGCTTTCAAGGACATACGAGGAACGCCCTCCCCCATGGATTCATTCAGCTATGTCATTAATTCGCCTTGATATTATAATACAATTTTTCATATTTTGCGAACTTTTCACTTAAATTCCTCCAACAGGCGGTATCTGCTTTCGGTACAAGGCGGCCAATTTATGAATTGTATCAGTGTAATCCGTAAACTGTCGTCGATTTAGCAGAAGCAGCTCTCAATAAATTTTGTTTTTCTTATCGGTCGGGGATTTTTCTACATCGATTGCCATTGTATGAACCCGATCCATTTTGCACAAAGTTTTGGCAAAGTGCAAACAGACTCGTAGATTATGACATTGAATCTCATAGAAGAAATTAATTGATTTATTGTTTATTAGGCTGCCCTGCATGAAGCTAAAAGCCCACTCTTCCTGCAGGACAGAAACATTGGACACAGTTACATTACAATCAGTTAGGTTAGCATTTGTATAATTTATAAATGATTTTGATCATTCATGTGCGTCAGGCCAGTACCTTCTGATTAAACAGGTCAATGGGTTATTAGGACCTATGCCCAACTGAATTTAGACTACTGACACTGAGGGCCATGACAGTGATTGCACATCATGATCCAAAAATCGACCATGGATAATGAAGTACAGTGCACAATGTGGCCGCTGGCAAACATTGCCGTGGAAGAAAGAGACATGAGATTCCCTTCTATATTAAACACATTCCAAAGTCATGGAATGACAGGGAAGTGGCTTCAGGTAAATCTGACCTGACCCCCACCCTTCATCCAGGTAAAGCTCTCATAACGGTTGTGGGAGAACCGTTATGATGCAGCTCACACCGTGAAGGCCAGGCCACTCAGTTACCCTGAACGTTTCTGGTGACAACTGCTTGGTACGACTTTCATTGGTCTCTCCAAAGTGCCTACATTCTTGAGGTAATGTTTCACTAGTTCAGAACAAACTAATTCGTAGCATGTTCACTGTTAAGCTGTTTAGTACATAAGACCTATCTTGTTCATGTTTAGACGGAGTCTGGAAACCAAAACCAACATTAAGATGGACCTCTCTGTGTTTCATGAAGGGAAGGAAAAGCAGGAAAATTTCCATATGCTTGCAATCTGTGTGACTACAGAGCTGCATGGGCAGGGCACCTGAAAAACCACATGGCTACTCACACTGATCACAGGCATATGGTTTGACGCCACATGAGTATTACACAGGCGGCAAACCATATGCTTGTGGTCAGTGTGACTACAGAGCTGCACAGGGAGGGCACCTGGACCTTCCTATGAGACTCATCCAGACTGTGTTTATTGATTCAAAATGTGAATTTGTCCTTATACATAAGTGGCTTATGAAATAAATCTTTCTCTGATAAATCTGACTTTTGACACTCCCAGGTTTGATGTTGATGTCATGATGGTTATACGGTCAAGATACGGGGCCAATTGGAGAGGTTGAACCCTGGCA
>CM034005.1:573582-625745 GCA_019603395.1 Cyrtorhinus lividipennis
GGATACATACCCATTTTGACCCATAACTTCTTCCGGTGGGTGCCACTCGTTCTGGAACCACTTTATTGAATTCAGCGTCCACGATTTAGAGGAAATGATACCCCACACGCCTAGGTACCAGAAATCCTAATTGTATGTAAAAAAATAAATAATGGAACATGTGGAAAATACACGAATTCAACCCAAAAACTCCTGCAAACGAAAGAAGAAAAACTTCATATGAGTGAAAGAAGCGCAAAAACTCAATCTTGATGATCCACAAACAAATTCATCAACTGAAATAAGGAGTCCTCTCCATCGATAAACAGTCGTAATTTTGATTCACGATAACAGCAAACTATTGTACATAGAGTTTCAAGCTACAGCGTTTTATATCAATTCGATTCAACGATTTTGTTTTGGCCAGTATCCATTGAGCCGATCATCACATTTTTCTTCCACAAGTGTTCACAAACCAAATTGTTCGAATTGACGGAATATACAGGTGGGCACACAGCAGACCGTGACCGGGAAGTTAGGGAAGGAAGTCTTGGACATGGTTGGTGATCACCCCTCAACAACAGGTGACCATACGACCATCCGCACCGCCAGGACGGTGAGCTCCTAGTTTAGACATTGACAGAAACTTCGGAAAGTAGGATAAAGATTCGATGTGAACCGCGGTGTGATCGATAAAAAATTCGGTTGAGCCGACGGTGCAGAAGTTAGGATATCTCTGGGCGTTTTAAGGGTCAAAATAAGCAAATGTCCGTCCGCCATCCTCACCGTTTTTGGTTGTAGACAATTTATACAAATCTAAAATTTTGGTCAGGGACCCACTATCAGCTTTGGTTGGTCTTCGAAACTTTTCAGACCGATCGGACCACATTTGTGGTGGGAGGGGGTAGGGGTCAAAGTGTGTAAATTGAAAAATGGATTTTCGAGATTTTTGGCGATCTAGGCGTATAGGGTATGGTTTTCCACTAATTTTGACGCTGAATTCAATGAGACGGGTCCTAGAACGATTGGCGCCCACCGGAAGGGGTTATGGGTCATAATGAGTAGCTATCTACCTATTTCAAAAGTGATTTTCAAGATTTCTGGCACCTAGGCGTGTGGACATTATTTTCCACTAAATGTAGGACGCTGAATCGATCCATGTATTACAATGATATTGGGTTTATAACCGGTTCGTAGACGAGCGACGTAGACGGCGGACGGGTCAAGATGAGTACCTACTAACATATTTATCTCCCCGGTACGCGAGCCAGGCCGGGTATAATCATTATGAATACTGAACACATCTTCAGTGTCTACGGCCTCCTGCCAACAATAATGAACCTCCTCGGATGGGTTTTCGAGTGCCTAGGCGTGTGGGGTATCATTTTTCACTAAATTTTGGATGCTGAATCGAATGGAACGAGTCAGGACACACCACACCCACTGTTTTCCTCATTTCCCCCTGGTCTCAGGAATAACCAACGCTTGTGAATGAATTTGCAGCGTTTTAGCAAATAGTATTTGCGTCGTCTTGAAACGGTTCAGATAGGTCTTGGTCGGCCTCCCATGGAGCAGGGCTTGGACAAAATTGAATATTTTGAAAATAGGGTAAAATAATTGTAAGCCATTGTTCTTTCAATTAGTTAGGAAGGTACCCATTTCTAAGAACTCAAGCATACGCTATCCCGCAAAAGCGAGATCCGTTTAGAATTATGAACCGTTGGTAAATCATTTACAGGATTACATTTTATCCCAGAAGTTAGACCCTCCTTATTAATTTCCAAATAACTACACTCTTATATTAAAAAATGCAAAAAACATGACATGGGGTTGTGGACTATGTGCGATGTTGGGACCTGATGAAAAGTAGAATCCATTCTTGCCTAATTCAAGGCTTAATAGAATGAAAAGTCAGGTTAGGGTTCTGGTGTGCCGTAAGGGTCCCACCGGACCGTATTTTGAGAGGCCGCCCCCTAACTAACCTGGGTCCTCGGTTCACTGCTCACAAATTGTCCCAAAAAATGCCGGAAATCGCCTAGCCCTCTTCCATCGCCATCCGCCCCCGCCCCTCATCAACAAGGGAGTCAGTGTATGTAGCACCCTACCTGTCTCCCTTTCTACTATGAGGGTAGTGTATCCCCGCTCCTGGCCACTTTACAACCCTGAGTAAAAGGGTTAACAAACTAAACGAGCCTTTTACAGCCGAGAGAACCATTGCACGATTTACCTGAGAATCTGAATTAATCTCAGTGAATCAATTCTTTACTTTTAATTTTTTTATTTAATATTATCGCTCAACTTCTCTGAATCGTCCAAATCCATTCCAGCCCATCAAAAATTTGGCATTCTGAGTTCCAAGACTGGTGGATCAAAAACCAAAATACGGACGCCGGTGCCATCCTCTCGGCAAGACTCAATTTCTTTGCTTTTCTATTGACGTCCGGTTTGTCATCCCCCCCCCCTCTCCCGGTCCGCCTACCATGTAGTAGCTACGATTATTATTTCCTTCGTTTTTCATGGATTATTATATGTTTACTGTCCCTCAGATACTCCAGAACCAGAATGGTGGACAGGGGTACGTGTTCAGAGCGACCATGTTGTTTGCAGCCAAGTGTGTTATCAATGAGGAGCTATTCTAGACTATAGTTTAAGGATAGCGAAGAAATAAGGGCCTCCTCTCTAAAGATCACACATACAGGTTCATTGATCTTACAGGTGAGCATCGAATGTCTAAAAAATCAATGTCAGTTGTACTCGGACGCTGAAATACCTGATGAAAGACAAAAAAAACTGTCCCGAATGTGGATTCGTGGTCAAGAAGGCGTTGAGGCTCACTCTATAGGCAATTTCAATTCGACAGTAATTGATTCATAAAAAATACTGAACATTTATAATTTTTCAATCATAAACAGTGAATTCGTGGAGCTTGAGTAAAATTCAAAATCAGACATTCCAATATGTCACGCAGATGATGATATGGCTTTATGTAGTCACCCACCCCACGTTATTTATGGTTAAATTAAGAAGATGTGCTGTTAGCGCCTCTTGTGACCACATTACTGAAGCTTAATCTTTAACATGCACGGCAACAGTGTGAATCAATCGTCATTGCATGGTAATTATAACACTGGCCGTTGGAACATTTTTCGCCCTCCATCAATATTCTTCATCGTGAGTAAGTTCTTTCAAAAGGAAAGGCAAAACCGTCAGTTAAAGTCTTCCCGCCCTAAAAAGAAGTAGTAACGGTCATTGCACATGTTGCTCTCGACTTTTTAAAAGGCGGATCTTTAATTCACATCCGCTTCTTCCCCTAGGTTGATTGCTTAAGGCTGACTGGGCACTTAGGGCTTTCAACGTCACCCGACTCGTTCCCAAGTATCACTCCTTATTATAAGTTTCAAAAATCCGAGTGTATGGTCTCACGACACCTCATATCACCGCAAATATGCATGCCTATTTTGGTTGGTTATTCCTTGAATAATCAACCTGTTTTTTAGTACGAATTATTGATTCCAATGTTTCATTCAATCCGAAAGATATGAAGTGGGTAAAGTTATCGGCCACCAATCTTTCTAGGCAACTTTCACATTAATTTATATTAATATATACATTCAGAGAACAATGGGATTGGGTGCCCCGCATACCTGTCCTCAAAATTCAGTGGCTTCATTTCAATTAGGGTGTCGCAGGAATATAACTCATATGAACAACGATTGAGCTCACATTTCGCTTTTAGCGCAAGCTTTTCGAGAATTGAGGTGTGATAGCCACTGCCCCTGGTAGCAGAATCCAATCAGCAGGAGCTATTCTTCTGAATGAAGCTATAAGCAATTATTGTATGGAAACAGTTCACGATCGAGGCTTCAGTACGATGTCAACCAGACCACAGTCGCACTTCACTTCCCATGCCTCGGTACCACGGGACCCTGCAACCGCCTCATCTACATCCCATCACTTGAAGAACAGCTTTCCCGAAAAATGGTTGTGAGAACCGATCGCAGTTTCTCACGGTGGCATTGTTTTTAGGAGGACGGTCCCTCAAATATAAGTACGGTTTCGTTTCTCTCATCGAATGAAAACCACATGGTCATTGAACAGAACCGATTTGCTTCTTTAGCTTCCCGAAATTTTTCGCCCTTGAGAAAACACGGACCAAAATTGGGCCAAATGAATCGGAAGTTGGGACTTTTCGGATGTTTTTGTTGGAACAAAAAGCATCTTTAAAAGATGAATCAAATTTGACACATGACAAATTGATAAGTTTTGTTGGGTACCTGGACCGTGCAACCTGACAATCGACAATGTCTCACAATCGACCTAAATAGTGTGAATTATTGAAAGCAATCCTCTATCATCGAAATTGATAGGAAGGGAAGTAAGCAAGCTACTCATTCTCGAGCGCCAATCTTACTAAGAACCTTCACCTGGGCCGAAAGCAATAACGGATTATTCAATAAATCCTCCCCACCCAATATTATTGATGACCAGAATTCCCAAAAGCTTCATACGAGAGGGGTTCCCGGTCAAGTTTACTCTTTCCTATTACGTTTAGGATAAGCGAGAGAAAGATCTGATCCCACGGGCTTGAGTGAGTCGTTAGAAGATAACTGCGGGCGATCTGGTGGAGCCTCATCCTATCGGAGTCCCACCAATCACTGCAGCCTCCAAAGTAGCAATTTGCTTTGCACTGTGTGTGTTTTGGCGCCCGATGGATCGTGCAGATCGTCAATCAATTTTTTTTTCCGTCCCCAACGTTCACCAATGTACGTTACTATCGTGACCCTGTCCCTACATTCTGAAATACTTGTAAACTTAAAACCCACTCCACGGGTACCTCATGTTGAAATCCACCATACCTTCTATGGTTTTGAGCTTTCTAGGTTTCTAGGGTTCTTTAATTCTTCGGTATCTTCCTGAAAAAGAAGGTGCACAGTTCAGGTTTTCAAGAAAACCTCTTGTCAGTTACTTGCTCATGACTTTCAGCATTTTACTACAACACAAGGTACTGACATCTAGTCTACATCACATACACTATACATTTTATGCCCACCTCTCTCATTTTCCAGTCTATTTCTCGGTCCGTTGCTCACGTGACCTGTTGAATTGGTTTGTGTCGTAATAGGTAAATCGGATAATCGTGACAAAATTGGTGGGAAGCATAGGCACTTGAACAAGTCATCTGACCCCCTCCCCCGCCATTTCGTTAACCTTCATTAACCATTATGCATAATTTGTGGCAACCGCATTATTGTAGTACGAATATACAAAACTTCGACAGCTTTTTTTTACATCATGTTTTGGTTGGTTATTCCTTGAATAATCAACCTGCGTCTTCATCCAAAAAGTCAATCTCTCCGATTCCCCCAAAAAATTTCTGGACGTTTCAAGGTGTCTAAATCAAAATTAGCAAATGTCCGTCCGCCGTACGCCGTCCACGCCGACTTTGGTAGTAGACATTTTTCTAAAAATCTGAAATTTTGGTCCGGGACCCGTTTCTGGCTCTAGTTGGTCCTCGAAACTTTTCAACCCGATCGGAACAAATTTGGGTGGGGTAGGGTCAATATGTGAATTTCGAAAATGGGTTTTTGAGATTTTTTTGCAATCTAGGTGTGTGGGGTATCATTTTCTACTAAATTGTGGACGCTGAATCCAATGACAAGAGTCCCAGAACGTCATTTTTCACTAACTTTTGGACGCTGAATCGATTGGAATGGGTCCGGGACCCACCACGCCCACTGTTTTCCCATTTTCCCCATGTAGAAGAAATGAATCGCCATGCCCCAGGTCCGAGAAATAACCAACCCGTGCGTAAGAATTTGCGGCGTTTTTTAACCGAAAATCTATTAAACAACCATAGCGTCAATAGCAGTTTTGTGGATCAAAAGTCTGTAAAGGAAGAACCTTTTAGAAAATTACCGGCGTGCCCTCTCACAACCGAGAATGGGAACTTCCTTGAGAAGAAGATGAGCGTGTTAGGTCACGACTGGAACCGTATTGCACAGGGTTTTGGGAACGTAAAAAAATTTCAGGCTGGTAATAAATCACTACCCTTGATAACTTATATGAGTGAGCATGATGTCTACATTAGCATAGTACCTCTCTTCTGAACTACCACCCGAGGATGACTTTCTGAGACCGCTGATGAATTCTTACCCTAAACTACGGATCATGGGGAAATACTAAAATTTCTCTAGATTTTTTACTTACCAAAAAACTGTATTGGATATTGATGATTTTCTTCATATCTTGGAGGAAGGTTACATTCTCTTAGGTATTGCCTGCCTCCAGCCCTCGTAACCAGGATACACTCCAATTTTTTGGGGTAAGCTGGTTAGAACTAGAAAAGAGTATTCTTTTAAGAGTAGAGAGCCTTATTAAATAAGTACTAAATTTTAGTACTCTTGAGTGAAATCGTAGCTGGATTAACAGAAAAAAGGTTATCATTTTTACGATAATACCTCACCAGCAGTGTAAGCCCAAGCAACCAACACATGAGTTGGCGTAAACCGATACGTTAGTACGATCGCGGATATCATGATAACATAGGTTGATTATTCAAGAATTAACCAACCAAAAACTACTGCTTCAGAAAAATTGTACCTATCTCTAGACCGTGATTTGTGATCCCCCCGGTAAATAAAATGAAGAATGTCTGGGATGAAAAATATTTCTTTTCGCCCTTGAGGTTTCAACGTAGCAGAGACGCGGAGAAGGGGTTCTAATTTGCATATAGAGTGGGTGTGCTCTCACCCCATCAACTCAGTAAACTGTCACCTCCTTAAAAATAAGCAATAAAATAAGAAATAATTACTGCCCCCTACAACGGGACCACACTTTTGACTATTTGGTATAATAACGTCAGACAACAAAGACAGATTTAAAGCGAATGAACTGCTTAACCATACAATGTAAACATTTGGGGAGGTGAACCTAATACTCAAACCAGGCTCTACAGTTTATGATTGAGTGAAATGGTTTTTACGAAACTGAATGGCTTTAAAATTAACTGTAATAAAGGACCCCTTCTTCCCCAGTTCTTACCTGTTCGTGTAGATAACGTTGCACAATCCAATGACATAACAAGCCTATCTTAACGGTTCTTTAGTCATGTCGACGAAAATCGACGATTTCTCTTTTTTATTTCGTTCCCTAGTTTGGCTTTTTGCTTTACGGATGATTGGTCTCCTCTTCTCCGAGCCGAAGGGATCGTAATAATTAGGAAATTCAGGAAACCGTCTAATTAATGTCGGTGTGACCAAGTAGTACACCTGTTACCACAGAATTACAAAATCCTCTTACAATGGCTTGTTTATCATCACAATGCAACTCGAATAATCACATTACCAACCATAAACACTTTGTTATTTCCTTGAAGGGACTTAGAAATGTCTACCTTCATAACTTTCTGGATAGTGATTCCCTTCTTCCAGTAATGATAATTGGGCCAGTCACAGCAACGGTATGGAGTACGATTTCAATTTTGAATTATATTATTATTCATTGGATATGCGCGCGTAACACGAACATTGGTCAAATAGTATGTATCATAATTTATTATGAACATGTTCATAGATGAACTGTAAATAGTATAATTTCGGAAAAGCGATGCACATATGCCGACCCTGAAAAAATCGAGTATGCATGGCATATTGTATCCCCGAATCATCTTCAATGAGATCGAAAAATTGTTTTTCATATAAGTAAACTACCTCATTCTTTTACAGTTCCACGAAATTAAGACTTCTCTTCCATTCACGATTGAAGGACACCCGTCATTCAACTTTTCGATTTTATGATCATCATGATTAATTCCAAAGTGGATCTCGCCGTCTTTAACGTATGCCCAAGCCATCCTCTTTGAAGTGAACGCAATTCCAACGTCACCAGTTTTACTAACGGTAATGGCGCCAGCAGTCAATTTGATTCTGTCGGTCATTCCATCCACGCTTAATTTGGTTGCCTCTTGAGCGGAATAGGAACCTATGAACAAACGAACTTGATCATTATGTATAATAACGATTTAATGATTTTAAACACTCTGGAATAAAAGCATCAGTTAAGCTGTACCTCCTTCCATTTTAGAGAGGATTCTGTGAGCAAGATTATAGCGCATTATGGCCTCTCCGAAACCTGTTGTGGATACTGCCCCTACGTTGTCGTCGCTATATCCACCTGAACCTGTGTAGAATACCAACCTTTGTTGCATGAATGTTATCAGCAAGGTTGAAATAGGTACAATAACCAGATGAGAATATCTGTTTTGCTGAAGTTTTCCGTCCTATGTGTAACGCAGTGAATATGAGTCCGTTGTGCATTAGGTACACATTGTAGTGAGAGTGGGTACACGTTTGTTGCTCAAGAAGAAGAGCATTGAAACCTCCCAGCGACAAATATGTACAAGACGAATTATTATTGCTTAGAATGGTGATTTCTGACTGAATCTAATGATGATGCGGTTGCTTTTGCTAATATCATTATCATCAGACTATGTTAATAGGTACAATATATTGATGTTATAATGTTATCGTTAAATATTTGACCACTCGGGACAGCTCAAATTGCTCCCTGCACCAACTACCTACCTAGCGGGAGAAGAATCAACTACTACCAGTCATATCCTTACTTCGTTGAGATATGATCTACCTGACTTGATAGAAGAGAAACCTCAAGAAAACATAGAAGAAATATTACTCTCACATAAACAACAAGCCATACTATTTTATAATGTCATATCAAGTCATATCAAAATAATGAAGTTCACCTCGCAGTTGGCAACACTGCGAGGCCTCCTTGATTAATCTTCTGATGCTTGGCGTGGCGTCTTTCTGGCTATGGCGGTCCTAGATCATGTTGAGAGTGAAGAATATAATTCGTTCAAGTGACTAAGTGTTGTTCAATTATCAAATCCAGTATAATTCATATTCATAGATCAATAGGTAAACAAGAAGTGGTTCATGTCATGTGTATGAAATTCAGTGAAGAAACACCGATAATTTGGCGCGGTACCGAGAAGAGAAGGTTGAAGAGAAAGCGTACGGTAAATGTAACCTTGCATTTCCAAGTGTAATACGATCGTATCTGGCAAACTTGGCCAACGAAGTTGAAGTAAATTGCATAATCGAGTTGTATGAGCAATAGTGTAATCCGATAAATGGAGAGAAAATCGGCCGACGGCCGATGCGAGTATTTTTCCAATAATGAAACGGTATGGCACATTTGGTTTTTGAATGTTAATGGACAACACAAATTCCGTTCTCGTTTTCTGCCTATGCTTAGGTCCATCCCTCTCCCTAATAATCCTTTTCAGCGTTTTCGGGTTGCGTAGAGTAGGTTCACGTCGGAGAGCATCGTCGGAGCGGAGAGAATCACCGGAGCCGAGAGCATCGCCGGAGTCGAGAGAATTTCAATTTTGACACTTACACAGTACACACTCAAAGCTAGGTGATGTGAACGTTTTCTTTGTGTGAATGACTTGTAGTGTGCCTGGACCTAGTTTCGAGTAAAGTCATTGATGCAGGGCCCATAGATTTCGATGCAGTCAAGACTTAATAACGCCAGGCAAAATTTCCAACTTGTGGGAGTAATGGATGCGTGAAGGAGCGCTCAGTGGGTAATAGTTCGAGGATTTCTTAGCCCATTGGAACCCGAACGCACGAACGTAAAGAGGACGGGATCCTAGCTAAGTGAGAAACCGGATTTCCTAGGAATCTGATCCGCTATGTGTTACTCAAGTTGGCTTGAGTAGATCAGGTCTCACTCGGAGCTGTTATAGTTGTTTATACTATGACTGACCTACGTTCACCAGAGGTTGTTGGCTTAGTGAATGGGTACACCTCACCTGGTAAGTTGGAAAATGCTCGCAAATTTGTTAATGGTAACTGTTGCTTGAATTTGGTTCAGTGCTGTTGTATTGATATACTCTCCATAAATGGGTCACGACGGCAGTTGCTGGATGATTGGTCATCAGACTAACGAGTAAGTCAGCAGTGGGAACTTACACCTGCTTGGGTATCATACGGTAAGTCTGGACATGACTTCCAGCTCGTCACTGGTGGTCACGTCAGGTAAAGGGTTGGACACATGTCTGCGTGTACGTCAGTTATGTCTTAAGGTACATATAGCTCATTAATTTGCGGAAATTAGGGGTATGAGCTCAAGACCTTTTCAACTGGCCGTTGTGGGATCGGGAACGTCTGAAACATAACGCACACCGGACGCTGATATTTTAAATTACGGGTTTACTTTTCTGAATTTCTATAACAAAAATTCGGATTTTTGTTGCTTTGTGAATAACATGAAACTACCTATTTGATTGGAATGTGTGAGCAATTAAGCTTTCCAGGCTTTTTCTGTTCTCCTAGGAATTGTGGAATGTCCATGGCAGAGGAAAGTGATACAGAAGGACTAGAGGAGATGTCCCCTGACCTCATTGGAACTATGGAGGAGTGGCATACCGCTCAGTGGACGCCCAGATAAGCCTACTGGAAAGAAGATTCAGCTCTACCTCTCAACAAAGTGATTCTCGCCAATCTCGGGATACCAGAAGACCCATCACAACCACTCTCATCAGAAGAACTGGGTGATAGAACTTGCTATAACTTGATAAGTTTTGGAACTTGTGAGCAATGTAACCTTTCCAGGTTTTTTTCTGTTTTCCTAGGAATTGCGGGAAACCTGTGGCAGAGTAAAGAGACATGGAAGGCCTAATGGAGGTGTCCCATGACGGAGATATGAATACATCCCTGCTTCAGAAGGTTCGCGATCTCTTTGAAGAAATGGAGGAGCGACATACTGCTCGAATGGAATGCCCAGTTAAGCCAACTGGAAAGGAGGCTAGTCAGCTCTCCCTCTCAACAAAAAGCTTCGCACCAATCGCGGGATATTGCAGAACGGACCAAGAGATACAGAAGCAGGAGTCGCCTGGAATCTCGGGATAAGTCCAACACAAGGAGAATGCAGGAAGATCTGAACCAACCCTCAACCTCTCAGCAGACCTGGAACAAGCAGAGAGACTTAAGAGATAAAATCGCAGCATCTACCTGAACGCTTTGAGAGATTGAGAAATGAGAACACCTTGGCTTCAGTGGTACGTCAGGTCAGCTTCAGCAGCAAACGGTCTGAAAACATCCGTTTCCAGTCTGTGGACTCCAAAACTAGAAGATGCTTCAGAGTACAACGTTTGGAAAGGAATGGTGTGACACACCAAACAGCCTCTTCATAACCTCCACCTTGGTCTGAAGAGTGAACAGGGAGTGGCATTGCGCGCTCCAATGATGCCTTACCTGACGTCACAGCACTCTATCTGTTATTGGTAATGGAGGACTACGTTTGGACGGAACAAGATACAGACCCCAACAAGCCACTACTGCTTCGAATGATCGAGGATATGCTGAGTGATGATGAAGTACGGGAAGATCAGCTGAACATCATAGTCAGTGGGAGAAACAAAGCTCTGTCTGCTCGGACCTCTGGTGGTTGTAAGGTGCCACTGGTTCAGACCTCTCACCACCGCCAATCACAATCAAGAAATGGGAACAGGATAGGAGGCAGCCATGGAGGAAACCTGAGATCAACATGGTTCAACGAAGTCACCATAAAAAGAGATAAAAGAACAAAAGCAGCAACCTCATGAAGTGAAAAGCCAAAACGAAATACACAGGAAGTAGCTGTCCACTGTTGGACAGGTGACAAGCCCGGACAGTTTACAAGAAATTGCTTCAAGAATCGAAGAACATGCTACAACGAAATGAGAGGAGCACAGTCATGGGACGTTCGCCGCAGCAAACCCCCAGAACTAATGAAAATGAAGTTGGAGAGCGCCAGGATGCTTACCAGCCGGTTTGAAGCAGAAAAGCACTCAATTTTCCAGATCGTCGGTGATCAGGATAGTCCAGAAGAATCTGATGTCTGGGTGGCTATTGGACAAAACGGGAAATGGGCCTCTGATATTGCCTGTTACCTGAGGGAGTCCCAGGAAGGGACATTGCACATCTCTGAGGGTAAGAAAACTTTCTTAGCAATTGTAGACTCGGGGGCAACCCAACATCTAACTAATGACCTTGACCTTCTATCCAATGTTACTAAGTTAACCATTCCCCAAGTTTTTAAAGGTGCAAATGAAAGTAGGGATGCAGATCTTGTGGTAGAATATCAAGGGGACGTAGTATTTGTTAATAATGGCAAAAAGTATATGTAGAAAAATGTTCCGTTTGCTCCAGGACTTAGATCTAACTTGTTCTCAGTTAGGAAAGTAGTTCAAACAGGGATCAAAGTTGTGCTTAAAAAAATGATTCAGTGGAGTTTTGGAATGAAAAGACAAATGAAATAATTAGGACAGGGTCATTTAGGGACAACTTGAGGTGGTTAGAATTTGAACTTGATCAAACCAACACCCTAAAAAGGCGTTGCAGATATATACAACATCCCACAGGAAAAATAAAGCTTCGGAATATAGGCCACAATGCTACTGAATGTAAAGAAAACTCAGGGGTTGTTGTTACTGTGGGAGGGAGCAAAATGAGGAAGAGTCAACTCTCTATCTAGCTCAAGTAGGGGTCAACCAAAGAAACTTCCTGATAAATAGTCTAGTAATGAACCTGAAAGAAACATTGACCCTAACACCCTTGATAATAGGATGCACCATTTTGACCAAGAAAAGCTCTCGCAAAACTTCAGGCCTAGCCTTGAAGAAAATCCTGCTGTGCTGTGGCACCTAAGGCTAAATCATGCATCTAAGTGCTACCTAGAACTTGCCGTTAAAAACATTAGCAAAATGAAGGGAATCAAAGTAGGGGACGACATTTTGGAATGTCAAGACTGCTTAGAGGCTTAGACAGTTAGAAACCCACATAAAACAGTGCGTGAAAGAGTAGAGAAACTTTTTGTGAGGCTACACTCTGATGTAATTAATCCCATCCATCAACTTTCTACACTGGGGCTCAGTATATAGTCATATTTATATGTGATTTTTCAAGTTATGCATTTGCATATCCAACTCATGACAAGAAACAAGTTCATTTAGCTTTTTGGAAATGTCTGACAGAAATCTCAGTTATTACTAAGGAAAAACACATGGTAATCTCCCTTTGGATGGATGGTGGGCTGAAGTATCAGACAGCTGAAATGAAGGAGCTCCTGAGTTTAGAGAATATCTCTGTGCAAATCTCACCCCCTCATACTCCTGACTTGAATGGCTGTAGTGAAAGACTTAATCTAGAAATTGAGAGTGAATTTAGTCTCAGCAAAGTGCCCCACATCATTTTGGGGATACGCATGCCAAATGCCTCAAACTGCTCTTTGAGCCCTTTTGAGTTAGCGCACAAGAAAATTCCTAATCACTGGTATATTAAGAGATTTTGGTGCTTGGCAGTATTATGTTGACAAGAAAGCTAAAACTAAATTTGGACCTAATGCTGGAGCTTATGTGCTGGAATGTGGGGAAACTGATTATTTGCCGTTGGATGAGAAAATGTTGTTGTCAAGTGCGTAGAATCTATAGTCTATGGAGACTACAACCGATTCCTCCTGATCCAACCTCTTGTGAGTCTCAGGTATTAGAAGAGAGAATAGTCCCAAATTTAAATGTATTATTCTATGCAAAGCCAACCTCATATTTAGAAGCTGTTTCTTCCGTAGATTCAGATTTCTGGGAGGGAGCTATTTGTGATGAGCTAGAGTCCCACCAAAACAAGGGGACTTGGGAGCGTGTACCAAAAACTTCACTAAACCAAGGGACATGGGTCATAAAATCACAGAAAAGTAGAGGCTGATAAATCATACTGATACAAGAGTTGGCTCATAAGTAGAAAGTCTTTGCAGATATTAACTACTATTATGTGAGTGAAATTTGTGTCCCAGTCTCAAGGCTGGTTGATGTACAATTGGTCCTAGCCATGGCCAACAAATTCAATTTGGAGTTATTCCAGCTGGACATTAAGACTGCATTTTTGAATGGAGAACTAGAGAAAACTGTCAACATGGAAATTTCGGATGGAGTTGTAGAATTCTCTGAATTTCCAGAAAACTTTGGAACAACTCATGTATATTTCTTAACCAGTCATCGTTTGTATTGGAGATTCTGGAAAAATTCGTTCCCCATCCCTCAAAGAATCGCCAATTTCGCCATGGATCCTTCAATAATGTCACTCGCGGTTCAGAGGAACAATTGTGGTGAATAACCAAATGCGTACAGACTATTGGGTTATTGGACTGTACTTACTGACACGTCCTGACATAGCTTTTGCAGTAAACTTTTTGAGTCGAAAGCAAGCAAACTTTACAGAACAAGATTGGCAGTATGTGCTTAAAATATTCCAGTATTTAAAAGGAACTGTGGGTCTTGGCCTACTGTATTCAGGAGAAACATAGGGCATTGTTGGTTATTCCGATGCGTCTCTGGGGACTAATGCTCTAAACGGTCATTCTACCACGGGGTATATAGCTCATGTTTTTGGGGACTTGGTCATGTGGAGATCAAAGAAACAGTCACACGTGGCTCTATCAACGTGTGAGGCTGAGTATGTGGCTATGTCCAGCGTATGTAGCTAGACTTAGTGAGCATTAGAAACATGTTTATGTTTTTAGAATGATGTGTGATCAAACCTATTCTTTATAGAGATTGCTGTCCTGCAATTTCAGTGGCTAGGACGGACTCCAAGGCACTTAATTACATAGTAAAACCAAGTTATCACTTTGTGAAGAATTTCAGATGGGAAATGTGGACATCCAGTGGGTCAAATCAGGCGATCTGTTGGCTGAAGTTTTGACAAAACCCCTCTACAAAGAAAAAGTATTGAGTATTTCAGAAACATGCTGTTGACTCTGTGCTAACTCAGCCTTATTGCTTTCAGGAATGTGGCAATAAATGTCCCCCCATCAAGCGAATGTTGAGGAACACGCTGGCCTTTAACTAAAAGCTTGTACATGTGGATTGGGATTCGTGAACATGGTACTGGAAGCTGAACTGGAAAAGACAGAAAAAATATTTGGATGACAACTCGGGTAATCCAAGTAAGAACACAATACGCTCTGGAGAATCTGGTGAGTTCCATATTGGGATAAATGATACGGATCAATCATATGATGCTCTTTAAGGGTTGAACCTTGGTGGTTCCCTGTGAGCTTTTCTGCTATTGTGGTAGCAACAGTGAGCTCCCCACTCGTGGTGGAGGGAGCGTTAAATATTTGACCACTCGGGACAGCTCAAATTGCTCCCTGCACCAACTACCTACCTAGCGGGAGAAGAATCAACTACTACCAGTCATATCCTTACTTCGTTGAGATATGATCTACCTGACTTGATAGAAGAGAAACCTCAAGAAAACATAGAAGAAATATTACTCTCACATAAACAACAAGCCATACTATTTTATAATGTCATATCAAGTCATATCAAAATAATGAAGTTCACCTCGCAGTTGGCAACACTGCGAGGCCTCCTTGATTAATCTTCTGATGCTTGGCGTGGCGTCTTTCTGGCTATGGCGGTCCTAGATCATTGTTGAGAGTGAAGAATATAATTCGTTCAAGTGACTAAGTGTTGTTCAATTATCAAATCCAGTATAATTCATATTCATAGATCAATAGGTAAACAAGAAGTGGTTCATTTCATGTGTATGGAATTCAGTGAAGAAACACCGATAATTTGGGTCGGTTATAGTATAATTTTATTATGTATGTAATATATTAAATTAGGTATACCGACATTGAACAATTTTTCATGGCAGCTGTAAAACACAATCTTATGGGTTGTTGTGTAAACACAATAATTGTGTTATTATTCATCAACAATTATTGTGTTATTCATCAACAATTATTGTTGATGAATAATACAATAATTGAAAATGTTATGTAAGGCACTTAATGGCGGCAACCCAGGACAGTTCATTGCCGGGAAAGCTTGCAATTAGGATTCTGAAGCGACCAGGTATATCTGACTAGTAATTGGGAGATAAGCACAGTAACTACTTAACTACGATGAAATGTACATAATATGTGGCCACTTATTTGTCTTTATACTATAAATAAGTGGTTAAATTTAGTTTCTATAATATCAATACAAACCCAGCTGAGGAGTGTCTCCCAATTCTTCCTTTGTATTTTCCGGTCATTCCCCCAGTGGATGTAGCTGAAGCAACGTGACCAGTGCAATCAACAGCTACAGCACCCACTGTGCCAACATCTCCAGGCCTCCTATATTAGGCACATTACAGCATTTCAGTTTAGAGGCTTAGCGAATACGGTAGGATCTAACAGAAACCAACTATTTTGTACAACCATGTTCAGTAAAATCTTTGCGTTGACCCAAAGAGTTCTTCAAGAATCCTCCTCAGAGATACAAAATCATTTTAGTAACTTTAAGGGGTTCATCTTCGATATATAAAATGTAAAAATGACGCATGGAATGAATGCATTTTGAAACTACCTGTCAAATCGGGATGAAACATTGGGAATAGTATATGTTGTATGAACATTGGCTGAGGTTTCTGAGGAATGATTTTGGAAATATTTTTGAGGTTAAGGATTTGCTGCTATAAAGGAAAAGCGTCAATCACCAAAGCGACGGGTCAGCTAGTTATATATGCAAACGGGGATGGTACGGAGCTATGCTTGTTTGTAAATGATTTCAATTATATTGAAGAAATTCCTTAGTAGGTAGGTACCGACTGAACGATTACTATGGCTTATTGGTTAATAATGTATCAGTCTAGTTAATATACATATCACCAACACAGTGCAAATAAAGGAAAAACATTCTGGGATGGTGTGAGGTTAATGTTACATACTTACTCCCCGAGTTCATTTTCACCTTCTTTCTTGAACTTCTCAAGAGCTTTTCTCGCCCTATCAGTGATGAGCCAGTCATCACCAACTCTGGAGATATTCTTTTTTTTAATGAAATCTTCCAATCCATCACCACCAAGGAATGTATGAGGAGTACGTTCCATAACCAACCTGGCCACTGAAATTGGATATTGGATGTTTCTGGCCAAAGTGATTGCTCCTGTTGAGAAATACATGAGTAAATCATCGAACAGTTTAGTCTCTCATGAGTTTTTCTCAGGGTAGCATAAAAATTGTGTATGAGTCTGCACGGGGTGCGCGATAAATATAACAAACCACGTACGTTACCTACCCGCATTCAAATTTTTCCCTTCAGTAATCAAAGCCTCCATTTCAACTTCGCCAGTCAGTGTAAGTACCGAGCCCCTTCCTGAAATCACAACATTAAACTTTACAAATGAATGTAATTAATAATGTGGCAGAAGAGTATTGCAACTACAACTGTACGTGTACCTGCGTTAAACCCCTCTAGGTCTTCCAGAATGTTGACGGCTTTTTCAATTGCAGTAAGCACGCAGCCTGTTTCACCAAGTATTTTGTAACCGACGATAGCCGCTTTTTTTTACACCTTCAATCTTTTCGCTTACAGACGAATCGGGTACATCCCCAGCACCTCCATGAACTAAAACCGTAGGTGTAACCGTGCTCATCGCTGTTCTGGAAGAACTTCCGAATACACCAAACACCTGCCAATTAAGTAAACAACATTTTAGAACTCAAACGCTTTATATAATAACTTCTCATGTTATTGCAACATCGTCTCGAAGAAAATAAAACTACGAATGTCAGAGTAGGATTCCGAAGGAAAGCAAGAAGTGCCTAGTGGATACACATCTTCTCCACGGTAACAGATCAGGGGACGGTGTGTTGGCACCCCACTATTGAGGATGATATCGGGCACCTTTATAAAGCATACCAACTTCACTATTATTACAAAATTACCAAATAAAAAAAAAATACAACAAAAACACCGTTCAAGTAGTTAGAAAATCTCTTTAAAAAAATCAGTTAGAAACCCAAACACTACCGAGCCAATTCTAACTCACAGGCGGTACTGCGAGCTGAATGTTACAGAAAACACTTATAAAGGAGACAGGTTTATCTGTTCTGACACCAAAGTAACTCCCTTCCATTTGAATCGTCCGTGATTGGGCAACGTTGAGAGACACTGCAGGAACGCAGAGAGGTAAAAAAAAAAAAAAAAATAGTAGATCCCGTAAAAAAGATTTAAATATTTGTTCATGAGTTTCAAGATAACCGAGGCATAGATAGCAATATCTGTGTAACAGTCACTTTCCCCAAATCTCTCTAAAAGTGTTCTGTTGACATCACCGCCTAGCGCAAGGGACAATGAGGCTACTTTAAACTTTACATAATACAAATAAGATGATTCTCACCACTGAAAATACGATTAGAAACCGTGGATCCATAACGAGACTGGACGAGAGACTGACGGACAGACTTATCAAGTCAAAAGCAAAAGTAGGAAGAAGCTTGCCCCAAAGTTGACATGTCTGTTCACAAGGAAAGACGTTGACCTTGAGCGGTTCCTTGCCCTGCTTCGTTTGCCCGGTCAGCGTGAGTTACCTGTTGCCTTGGTTATTAAAATCACAACCATCAGTATTTTAACATGGACTCATGTTTTAGCCATGACCTAACTACAAAAACCGTTCGCGAGGAGGGGTGACGCGGGAAGGGAATGCCGGAAGGGTGACGCGGGAGTGTCACACGGGGTTTTATAAGACAAGAAGAAAATACCGTACCTACTTCCTTGTAAGGTAGTAGTGAGTCATCAGAAAATACCGTACCTACTTCCTTGTAAGGTAGTAGTGAGTCATCAGTCACCTCGTATAGACATTCGTAATAGACATTCCGATTGCAGACGGCTAAAACATGGGTCCATGTTTATCGGATTTTAGCCGTAGGCTCTAAGCGGAAAGCAGACGGGGGTCCAGGGGGCTTGCCCCCTGGCGAGGCCCAGAGGGCCGAGTTTTTTATTGCTCCATGACGGGTACTGATCTCGAGCAACTGCTTGCCTATCTCGAGTGCTAATGCATACTTTTTTGTTTGCTTTTGTAATTTACTTTGCCTTCTCGTCGTCATTAAGAACTCATTCGACGCTTGATTGTCGTCGAACGTCGACGAGCCATTTTGTGGATTGAAACTTGGTCTTTCTCTAGTTGTCGAACGTTCCCTTCTTCTGGTGACTCCCACTTTGTTTCTTGAGCCCCCTACGCCCTCCTCTGCTGGGGCCTGACCAGGTCAATTAATAGCCACTGCGTCGTTTGTCATCCCAAGCCATCGGCTACTGCCCAACCGGTACGTGGGTAAAATGATTTTCTCCTGATGCAATACTGCTCTCGTACCCACTTGTTGAATGTCTACCGGAAATGTGTAGGCAAAACTGAAGCAACTCCTCGAAAATGAGCTCTGTCACTTAGTTATCGTGGAAATGTATTTTCTGTAAAACATCTGGTTCCTACACCCAGACATATGCCAGTACTGCACCAGGTCCGACGTCAAGAATATGCTGGGGACATTTCATCCTGGACGCAATGCAAAAGCGGATGAGCGCAACTACCAATGCACGAAGTCAACACCTAGATATTATCTTGTATAGAAAACAAAAATTTCCGATTGTCAAGGATGGATGAGCTTCAGCAGAGAGATGTGGTTGTGTTGAAGAATAACCTCGCTCGGTGTTCAGGCACTGGAGGCGGTGGGCCAGCAGGTGGTTTGGCTTCAGGCCTCTCTCCTTACGTTGTTCAGGCCTTGAGACCATAGTTGCTGAAATGGAGGATCGGCATTCGAGACTGGATCTCTCAATGAGCTTGCGCCTGACTTTGCAAGAAGTGTGCAGCATATCTCCCGCATAGGTGCTTGTTGGTCAGATAGAACACGCCCTTCGAAGGTTGAGTTTGATTGCCCATCCACGGCTATTAGGGTCCTGGCTGCGAATGGCTCTGCCACCCCTCATATATTATACTGTTGCAACATCGGGTAGAATGCCGCAGCAGCTAGAATACCTCAGAAACCTAAGTAAGGATGGAGTTATGGAAAAAACAGACGGTGGAGAAAGGAACCTCGCAATTAACTGGATACCTATTACCTAGCATAGTATTATTATTTTTACCTGGAGTTCAAATTCTTTTGGCAAAGTCTGCCCTTTACATTTTGTCACTTTCTTCAAATTTTGTTTCCCATTGACGTATTTATGTTATGTTTATACATATTTATTCGGCCATATATCAATTTTACAAAGACATCCTAGAATTGTTTATACATTGAAAACTGGGATGTAAATCAATATTAGGTACTTATTTCATATTTCCCATCAAACACCTCACCTCCCAAAATGAAGAAAAGAAAACGGAAGGCTGTACGCAAATGAACTCAAGTCCGGTTATTCGTTACCGCATACTACCGCGCATTGATTTATTTATCCAATTAAAAATCCAAATGTATTATAAGGTAATATTTACCCCTTTCTAAAATTTTATTAGTAAACTGAACATTCTTTAAAATATTTACTCTGTTCTATTGAGTGGGTATATTTTTAATACTAGTCGAGTTTATATGGATAGGTAAGATGTACTGTACCATTTGCTTGTTAAGACGATACCATCAAAAGGCAACGTTCGGTAGACGATAAATTGATTGGCTCTCCTCTGTACGCGCGTACTCCCCAAACATACGTGTATGAACCAGGCCAAAAGTATCCTTCATTGATCGCGGCTCACAACTGAGTAAAGTTCTATTATAGTTGTGTGAGGTCAAATAGTTCAAAGTTTGACATGCTTTATAACCCCTCCATCCCTCTCATCCACCACCATTGAGGTTAAGCCACTGGTTAAGGTTCCTGTGCAAAACTTACCTCACAATATTAGTATGAGTATTTTTAGGTCCAGTGTCACTCCCTGAAGGCGTTTTGGTTGGTTATTCCTTTATTCCTTTCATCCGTGCTGACAAAACGACTACGGTAAACGCCAGCTAAAAATAAATTTCAACTTTATTTTCACTCAGCTCGCCATTCACTCCTCAGTTCACACTTCGAAAAGCATTTCAGATGTTCATACCTCCTACTTGTAGGAATTAACAGCGTGGATAGTCTTCGAATTCTGTAACATACATTTTAGTGGTTCAGCCTTTCATTGAAACATAAAAGGCACAGTAAACTGAGTGAATCCGTTCAAATTTGGGAATATTAACCCTCAGAGCTACGGGTCATAGAATCGAGGCAAAAGTAATCCAATTGTACGCAAATTGAAAGCGAATTCAAAGCGATTGTATTTCGACTATCGAAAATCGTCTCCACTTACGTGTGTCCGCCATCGCTCCACAGGCGAACAACAGAAAAGGCACTCGAACTCCATTGTCTGTATCACTGATAAGATAAGGGTTAAATATTGTGATTCATGGATTCACTAGTAGAGATACCTGATTTTAAAATCAAGAACGGAGATAAGTTATATGTGTCTTTCTCAGTACAAACAACAACGCGGATCATTTCAACAAGTTTAAAAAGTTAATATTACCTTTTTGAGACGAAATCTGTGGCTTCAGTATGCGATTTTCAATAATTTTCCTTAAATCAAGTCAAGAGGACTGAACAGTTTTTTTTCTCTCAAGTGTTGTATTATAAATTTGATTAAAACTATTCTTGCACGATTTGAAAACTGTTTAAAGCCTTAATTTGTAATCCTACTGCACATACGAGGGTAATTATCATTATCATGATGAATGGACTTGTCAAACAACTCACTGTTTCTCGGCGTCCCCCATAGGTATATAGGTTTTGACGGCTGTGATATTTTGAAAGTTCATCTGGTTGTCAAGTTCATAATTATCGGACTGTTTGGTCCTCCTGAGGCTCTGACATCTTCAACCCTCATCCACTCGACGTGTAGGTAGAATACAGTGGCGCTACTTATGGCCCCCAAAACAACTGAAAAATCGTTGAAGGAGGAAGTGGGTTCAAACGTTTAACCAAGTTCATTCTAGACGTGGGACTGGGGAAAACCACGGCGCAGGTTGTGTTTATTGCACATTTTTGAGGTGATTTAAAGGTGAAAGCAGCAGCTTTGCATTTACTTCACTACGACCTGAGGTAGCAGAAAACTTGAAATTGAAACCAGAATTCTGGGAAAGTCACAAATTGAAGAATCGGTCAATTCATTTGGTTTTGTGTGTCAATTCAACATACCGATAGCGATGGTCCAACATGGTTAATGTTCTGAGAAGACACCAAGGTATGCAGTGCGATCTGAGTTCTAACCACTTCCTGTCTTCAGCGGTAATTGGTAACTCTTGAGAATAACAACCATTTCAAAAGGGTGACTGATGCCATGATTTGCCCAAGCAGAATGTGAGGGGTGTGGCAAAAGTTAGGGGCGATTATTCCGTTTAAATGTTTTTTTCCGGAAGATTAGATGAGCAGGAAATCTATAACAGTGAAAAAAAAACGAGGGCCTACTCGTTTAGCGTATCTACCTCAGAACTTCGTGCTGTTATTTTTTTATTTTACTATAAAAGGAACACTCACGAGTTGACTTCCGTACTTGGGGAGGGGTGTATGAGCGAGGAAACGGGGGAAAATTACGGCCAAGTTTTACGTTAAGGCAGGCCATGACTGTGGGACGTTTTGGGACAATCGGGGCATTTTCCTCACCCCCTCAGTTGTATTGTCTGAAAGCAAAAAAAAATCGATTAAAAAAGCCAACTATGTTGTGTAGCTCAACGGCGCCTTCCTTTTGGCTCAGCCCTCTTACGTATAAGGAACAGAAGCAAATAATATACAAACGCTTATATGTCCTAAATAGGGTATACCAAGGGCGATTGATAGATTGATGAAAATTCTTACGGACGCCTAAGCTCTAGCGTCCAAACGTCGTTCAGGAGAAATATAATATCCTCCCTTGCCCATTGTCTGATAGAAGCCTACGGCGATTCATCACTAATTCAGCGGAAGGGGAAAGTAAGTGAGACGACAATAAACCGTTTCAAATAAATAATTTATACAATTCTGCGATTTTCATGAAAACATTACCTACGATTTATTCACAATGCTACCTGCTCTCTCATAAAAATAAACTTTTATACATCGTCTATACGTAATCTAAAACTGTTTTCTCCATTGCCAGACAACTGGATTTAACTGAAATCAAATTGAGTCAGAGAAAGCGAAGACAGACAACGTTTTCATTTAAATAGAGCATCATATTTCTAGCCAATAGTTCGAGATTCATAGTTTTAAAAAAATATAGGCACGTATTTTCATTGTGACGTGTTTCAAACCATGAAACACCCATCCAATTTCCACCTAATGAAGTACGAGTAGAAGGTGTACATATTAGTGCTAGGGCTACAAAATGTGACATGAATATGAATATCCCCGAAAATTAAATTCACGTGTATGAGAAATTCAACTAACAAATATACATAAGTCCAATGTAAGAACAATAGCTAACGATCCTCCGTATTAATACAATAACTTTGTTCAAGGATGTTATATTCCCGTACATTGAGGAAACAATCTGCGCATGTGTGAAAACGAAAACGCATGTCCCTCAATGCAACATCCAAGAGACAAATACATTATTCGACAATTTGTCTAAAAACATTTCCAATATTTTTTCATTACTTATGCAATCTATTTTATTATAAAGCACCGAGGCTCAAAGGCGGAAATCGCCACAAAATATTTTTTCGAGTACAAAAATGGGCCTTTCGTTAATGGCCGACTAGGTTTAAATATTCGAACTAGAGGACTGTTTCGGGAAAGGATGAACTCATCAAAGCATCTAAACAAGAAACGAATCAAAACTATCGGGCAAGAGGAACGGAAGATTACTTCTGGAACTTATCTCGATTTGAATCGTGGAGTGTCAAGTGGAAATAAAATCATTCAAAGGAAAAGGAACAGGGCTGGAAGCGCTTGGAAACGAAACGATGTTAGATGACGTAAATCGAAATTCTCGAAAATAGAAGAAAGAATGGTAATTATTAAAGGAACGAGGAAGTGTGGGGTTTTATATAAAGGAACGTTACTTTCCAATACACGAGGAAAAGTCGTTTGGTTTCTATTGAGAGATGGAAGACCAGGCAATTGAACATTTAACTCTGGAACTGAACTAAAAAAAAAAAAAAAAAAAAATTGAGGTAAGGTATAACATGAAAGTTTGGAAAGTTTCGAGAAAACAAATACGATAATAAACCAATATTTTATTCACTCCTATGTTGCCTCAATATATAGGCCCCAGGTTCTTCTTGCCCACGTCAGATCCCAGGGCTGTTCTTGAGCCCTCTTCCATCAACAACCAATTGATAGTGTTGGAACCAGTGGTGGAAGAAAGAGAACCTTTCACCAATGGTGCCAAGAATACTGATGAGCCCTCGCCCTACCACACAATCCTCTAGTAACAACAAATTGGTTCATCGATGGAGAGCAGAATTCTAGTCTGCTATTATTAGCAAAATTATAACGTTAATGTCTCAGTCGGTTTTCGTTTATAAGAAAAAGTAAAGTAGATGCTACTAGGAGCAATTTCGCTCCGGGAAGCTGGCTTCACGTAAATTATGCCTGAAAACCACCAAAGAAATCGATGAAACAAAAATATAAAAACAACGTTCAGTGATGGGTTCAAATCAATAACTAACTTCCTGGAAGTCACTTTTCCCGTCAAGTTTGCCCTATTGGCAAACGAGGTGGTGGGAAACGATATACCAAAGCTTAAGTCCATTTTTCTTTAAAGAAGACAAAAACCGTTTTAGCCTTCATCCTTACATTTCCCCGGGAATGAAACAATTATAAAACTACAATAGAAGAACAGAGGGAACGGAAGGAAAGTAGGTGAAGAGCCTGTGCAATACAGGCCTATCCGTTGTCCACACCGAGCTCGCATTGAACGTGATCAGAAAACTACGAGTACGATTTTTGGTACAAAACAGATATATGGTCATAACAAAGTATAGAAGACTTTCCTGTCAACAATTCAACGCAAATTAGACTAATTTCAATATTAACAAAGTATATAATTATAGCAGTGCCTTTCACAATTCATGCCTAGTATGAATAGGGATGATTTGTTTACGTTGAAAACTGCATGTTGCAAGATGGGACCAAACTGGGTTTCATTTTCATTATTGATGTTTTTCAGTATCACTGAAAACAAAAAAAGTGGCTGACTATGTCAGTTGTAATTCCAGAGTCTACTCAACCAGAAGGTATCCCCAATACCTATAGATCGGTAGCTTTTGGAATACAAAAAACATTTATGAAAATTCAACATCATCTATACAGCATTATATTGATATCAGTATCTCGGTTCTGTATCAATAAAATAAACATACTGGATACCTAGATTTCCCTTTCTCTTTTCCTACAAATTACGGTAGTGAGGAAGGCATTAAGTTTATACATTATTATTATTATTATTATTATCATCTACGAACTATACAAGAGGACATCACAGAAAGTTGCAGCTAACTTTTTTCTCATGGTTTGTCATCCAGTATTTCTGTTTGCTTTTCATCAAGTAATCACTTCCTCCATTTTTTTTTTAGCATATTTATAATAAAAATAATACATTGGTTCTCAACAAAGTAGCAACTCCAACAAAACTATGACTCAACACAAATCAGAAGGAACAAAGCTTGAAAACAATGTGGTAAGGAGGAAAATAGTTTCATAACACAAGAATGTAACGAAAAATAAGTCAACTGTAGAACAGTTAAGATTGGTTGTGCACGGAGACAAAGCAAACAAAATGGCTGCACTCAAAACTCCTCAGTTTCTTCCTAGGAGGAAAATCTACGGCAAATTCTGAAGGCATTAAAAATCTATAACAGTAACGACTCTTTGTGCTATAATTTTCCCGTGATTTGTTACAAATTTCCATACCTATATCATCTTCAACTATCTGTACAAAAATGAAAACTCCAACTTCTTTTTACATTACTACATTGACATGTTACCGCTAAAAGAAAAACATCACCGCTCTGTATTCATCAAGGAGGCATTTGAATGATTTTCTGTACATTGCACAAAGCGCGTGCCGCCTCTCTATAACCATAAAGTCAGGCCACATCATGGAAGTCAAAATGTGCTACCTAGGGAATACACTAAGATATCAAAACATTTTTTAAATTTTGCTACATCTGTTCCCTTAACCGAAAGAATTGAGTGGTTGTATGTCATAATTGCAAAGGAAGCTGATCTTAATTAATAGTGAAGAATAATATTTGAACACAAACAAGGGAGAATAGGGATTTAGTTTCTCATTTAACAAATTGGTTGAATGTACAGGAGAATTCTACTGATTCAAGTTTAAATGCGATGATATCACAGCCAACTCAGCCAGCACAAAAGTGTGTCCGATAAGCATGCAGCATTGTACAATACTGAGAAAACTAATCATACGAGTAAATTATGAAAGAAAAACCATTTAGCGGTAACATTTTATCATACAAAACTAAAATTTCATCATTAGTCACAAGAGATACACACAGTCGTTTGACTAAAGTATTTCCCTCTAAATACTAAAATGATTCACCGCCATTGTGGATACGAGGCCACTTGTATCATTTTTCCTTTCACAGTGAGGACATCCCAACTGATTAGAGTGAAAACATAACCGTACAAACACGACTGCAAAACAAACATCACCCCAGGGAAACGTGGAGAAGGCGAGGGGGAGCTGCAGATAGCCTGTCGTGGGTTTGGGTACTAACTATCACGGTTGGGATGTTTGGCGAGAAGCCGTCTGGGCCATGGAAGAGGCCAATTGTATTGACGGGGAACTGGGCCGCCGACGTTCCCTTCGAAGTAACAGAAAATCCGGAACCACCACAGCCTTGACAGGAAGTTGTCAGCCGTTGCCTGCTGTAATGAGAACAGGATCTGTTAAGTGTTGTTCTCAACACATCAGCGTTCTATTATACTCAAACGAACCTACACCAATAGCTCTAGAAAAGTATCAAAATAAACATTAACGTCGTCATCCGCGTTGATCCAAATTTAACGGAGTTAGAAAAATCAAAATAGTTCAAAAATTCTGCAGGTTTTCGCGTTTTTTTTAATCATCAAATGAGGAAATTCTCTGCGCATTCTCATCTGTACGTACAAAATACAAGGGCCTGATACTAATTCGACGTCCTAAATAGTCTTATTTGAGATCTTTCCGATAAATTTCAAAGTATCAGTGACTCAAGTCCTGAAAACCGTAGGTGAGGACATTCAAGTAAAAATTTTCCTTCTAAACGCTGCAAAGATTGGAGTTGATCCCGGTCCAATTGCCTCAAGTGAGGGGGAGAAATGGGTATTTTTAAATATGTATAGCAAAAATCTTCAGGAAGGCATCCATAACATCTCGGAAGAAAAATTGGATCAAATGGTGCTCGGAAAAATTGCTACGTTCGCAATCATTCCAAGAAGTGACAGCGCCACCATTTTTCTTCATACGTGTCAATGGATGGCCTTAGGATCTCTCTCGAAGCAAAGCAACTAAAAAATTCTAACAAATTTGAGTTCGCATCTGAATAGGTCTCAATGGTTTTGAGCCTGAATTAATCGATGGCAGTCAAATAAATGAGTTATTATATATCGTTTGGTTGTCGGGCGTAAGGGAGATCTGAGACGACCAACATATTATATATACGACCGTAAATCATACCCTAGACCTTAAAGGAACTCTTAATACGAATATGAATCATCATTTAAATATGGTTTAGTGATCAAACGAAAAACCATATCAGAATTGACTCAGACATTATTCTAATCGGACACTACACGATATTTTTCAGTGTCAATTTACTACGGGGATAGCCACACCCTTTAATACTACAAATCCACTTTAGCATTCAAGGTAGAGAAACTTCCTCCCAATCGCGTGCGCTTCGATTAAGGTTTTCATACAAAATGTGAACCCAGGCATAATATCAGCGGGTTTTCCCATTCAACTAGTTGCCACCAAGAGAAACGTTAATCGTCACGTTCCATTCTCCTCTCTAACCAGATGTCGGTAGGCCCTGTTCTCCCTTCGTCCCTCATCCTAATCTACTTCAAGAGTTGCAACATTGGTATTGCCAGCTCCCAATTCGAAAAATAAAAATAAATAAATAACTCATTTTTCCTTATTAAAGAACTGAGAAGGAACGAAATGTCAATGTTTTGACGCTTACCTTCAACTTTTTGATGTTGGCCATTGTGTGGTACATCCAAAAACAACGAGTAGTGACGTAATAGGCGATAAGAACATCAACGGTGTAGTGTCCTCGGGCAATCAAAACAAACAGTATTCCTAAAAACGATGCAATCATCGACCCCCAATGTAAAGGGTAGAGCTTCTTCGGTGAATCTATGAAACAAAATAGAAAAGATGTTAATACTTCACTAGCTGATAGTTTTTTCCACATGGAACCAATTCAGAGAGGAACTTACATTCGGAGATTATGAGATAGCACATGACAAGTATGACTGTGTGCCCACTGTAAATGAAATCTCCGCAGAATGTCTGTTTGCCGTTTATGGAAAGCCCAAAACCGGACATCAGTTGGAAGGCTCGTTTTGTTATTAACAGGACGGTGGTCTTGTTTGCCTTTGGCGAGCAATAGTACGTTGTGCTGGACATGGGGAGTACCGTGACAAACATGGTGATCGACCGCATCAAGTACAACAGAGCAAGAATGAGGAACACCCTCCTAAACACTATAAACCTGAAATAGAAAATTGGTACATGTTGTACTTGTAAACTTGTCGCCAGAATCAAAACATGGCACGAGGTATTTAAAATTCTTTAATCACTATTATTGCCTTTCCTTGGGTGGAAGCCTTGTGTTTACCTGTGTTTGTGGAAAAATATGACTAGGAAGGTGACATTGGTGGATATCATGATGATGACTTCGGATATGTCCAATGCCCAATCGTAGATCGGTATATTATCGAGTATCACATCTGGAAGGGGTGGATTTGTTTCTTTGGCTGGAACTTTATCGTGAGTAGCGGCCAGTGAGGCTGTTGTGAACATGAAGTTGACGGCTAGAACGATGAATGCTGGAACCAAAGACAGATATTTCATTGATGAATGGGATCTACTGACCGATTCTGAGATTAATCAATTGAATTAAGATACGATTAAAGTAACTGTATAGATATTGTAGTTTCACTATCTACGTCCAAGATTCAGATAAATTTGATCAAGCTTGTTTCGGAGTTTATTGCAAAGACTGCGGTGACGCCACATGAAGCACTCAGCCAAGTTGTCAACAAATTAACATTAACTACTTCTCCACTTCTGCCACTTTACAATGTGCGAGGGATCAACGCCTTCCAAAGTGTTACTCGCCAGATTATTCAGTCACTTGAAGCTACTTTCCATTTTCCAGTGTTGTTTGGGTCGTCCGTATCGTGTTGAGTATACAATCACATAGAGCACATGTCTGGGTCGAACTGAGACCACATTTATGTATAACCAACCCACCGCAGTCTGCTGACTTATATGCATCTACCAGAGTCCAAGTAATACAGCTAGCGGACCTCGGCGTTTTTCCTGATCTGCCATGTCAGTTTATACAGGAACAACGTGACTAAATATTCTTCTCAGAATCGTCCAACCAAATTTGAGCAGCTCGTTCTCTTCCACTCAAGATAGCGCTCAGCTCTCTCACCCTCACATCAATGAATCAAGTTCATATGCAACCGGAGTTTGATTGTGCGAGACAGTGCCTTTTCACCTATTTGATTACGCTCAAGTAGCTGCCACAATTCTTCAGTGCACTGTTGCACAGACGACGTTATGTCAAGTCCGTGCATAACAAGTCCTTGCATTACCGAAATACGTCAGTTCCTCAACCCTCCGTAAATTCTATGAGAACTTGTAAAAATATCGGTACTTTGTTAAGGACTGGTCCCACATCATTTTTGCGGCTTCTAAAAGTCTCTGATACCGCAACAATATATGGAAGGTCTTCCCTAATGCACAGGAAAATCGCAACAATCCACCTGCCTTGGCAATTTAGAACTGATAGATCTCGGCTGTACAAGCGATTATTCTTAGCCTGCTTAGCAAGGATGAATGCAATCAATCCCCATAAGAAACCGCTATTCCAGTTAACGAACAATCAGCAGGCGATGAATAAATCGCCAGTCGAATGAAGTAAAACCATCATTCGACTAATCCATAAAAAGGCTTCTGAATAAGGCCTACAAGGTGTTGTCAAAGATTGCTGTTCGCTAGGCTCTACCACGCAGTCTTGCCAGGTAGACTTCGTGAGAGGCAAGAGCTCAACAGATCAAATTTTCTCCTTTAAGGTGACACTGGAGCGAGTGAGGCATCCGAATCCATCACCTGCTGTTCTTAGACGAGAATAAGGGAAGAATTTATTGTACAAGGCCACGGTTAAAATGGGAGTCACTCCTTAGTTTGAGAGGATGACAACAAGGTCTGTCGAATGCGTATCGTACACCTTTCCCGATATTTCAACGCGGACGATAGGGGCTAGCTTCCTCTTCTTCCTCTTTCAATTTTGCATTCGGGGCAGCGATGAAGGGTCTAGTATCCAGGTAGGACGAAAAGTACAATTCGGTTGATTGACCCAGTAGTTATCATGCCTGAATATCATCGAAGGAGACCCTGGGATATGAACTCAAAATGGTTACGCACTATGTTTATATCTAATATTCAATTTTTCACCAGAAAAAGGTTCAGGTGGTAAATTAGAAAGAAAAAATTGCATTCTTTCATTAATGAAAAAACAGGCCAGCGAAGGTTCTGAATACTAATTATTTTTTTTCCTACTAGCAGCGGTAAGGACGTAGGCAATTAAATTGGTGCTCGAGAAGGAAACAATAATCCAAAACACCCTACAAATATACGAGTGTTTGAAGACGACGATGTAATAATTATGTGAAGGGAGAACCTTAATATTTATTTGTCATGCTACAAATTGATGTACGTCTTCTAGGATTGAGTTTCAACTCACCAACAAACGTTTTCCATTTTTCTTTTGGAAATCGGTCGTCCCTAAGAGGGCGGGGCATATCGATGGCAATAACTCCACCAACGCCGTTGATAACGTTCCTCTTAAGACCATCGTCCCGATCTTCGTCATCTTCCTCGTAAAAATCTGTCGTGGCTGTATCACCAGTGCTCAGCGAAGTACCTGAAAATGAATAAAAGTAGTAGAAAAATAATAAAACATGAAATAGAATCTTGAAATTCGCAATACTTTTCGGCTCCGAATGGTGACGCATTATCTGCCCGCGTCACACAATTTCCAGTTAAGTAGAACAGCTTTTATTGATGAAAATTTGTAAACAGGTAGTTAGTTCTCTGAATAAAGTGAATACCAAATTGTCCTCACCCCCTCCAATCTCCTCTATCCATGACCGATGTCGCTATTCACGGATATGTAATTGATGTTGTTTTTGGTTGTTTATTTTTTTATTTTTTTAATGCAGAAAGTCGATTTTTCCGATTTGCCAAAAACATTTTTCTGGGCGTTTCAAGGTGCCTAAAATGAGCAAATGTCCGTCCGCCGAACGGTGGAGAAAAAATCTAAAAACCTGAAATTTTGCTCAGGGAAAAATTCTTGGCTCTACTTGGTCCTCAACACTTATCAGCTCGATCGGACCAAATTTGTGAGGAGGGGGGATGTTGAAAGGTGTTTTTCGACAAATGGATTTTCGAGATTTTCGGCGATCTAGGAGTGTGGGGTATGTTTTCGACTATATTTTGGAAGCTGAATCCAATGGGGCGGGTCCCAGAACAATGGACGCCCGCCGGAAGAGGTTATGGGTCAGAACTGGAATATATCTAGGTATCTATTTTGAAAGCGGGTTTCCGAAATTACTAGTACCTAGACGTAAGGGGTATCATTTTCCACTAAATTTTGGACGCCGAATCGATTGGGATGACTCTTCATGCTCCTGGTTCAAGGAATAAATAACCCCTGTGAATGAATTTGCAGCGTTATTTTTTTAATCATAGCCACCAGTTCTACATACTAACTGATTTTGTTGAGACAATGCATCAAACCAACTCAGATTAGATACTTCCATCAGTGAGAGAGAGAAGAAATGAGCGAGACTGCGCGAATAGAAACTTTTCACTAGATTGTCTGGAAATGCTTACCATTATTTTTATTAGGCCAGGGCTCTTGAGGAAGGAGCGGCTGCCGCTGGTACAGGTCATTCTGCGTCATCTTCTCTCCTTGCACGGTGCTGCTCACTTCTCCGCCTCCACTCCCACCTATGCTACCGTAATCGTTATGGCTCACTCCGCTCTTGGCATCCAGCACCATCCTGAAAACAAAATGAATCCCGTTAGTGTGCATATAGTCGGTAAATTATGTTTATTCATCATGGGCACAGCGTTCGGAGTCAAACACTGATTCTCTCGCTGACCTTGTACCATTTTTAAATAACCAACGTGCGATTTTAATGAGAGTCATAGTATGTATTATCGACTCCAAACGATTTCTTCTAAGCCACAGCTTTGAAAACACCTTGCTACTTTAGTTCAACCCCGGCCCCGCTGAGACCGAATCATCAGTCACCCGTCAGAACACAGAACTGACGACAAACGAATATTATGTACGTTTCCATCGACATAAGTCTGCCCTTGAGTATCCTGACCAATAAAAAATAATATTGCCACGCGATTATTGATTCGGCCTCACTCCCTGGTGAGGCTTCAAACGAAAATAACCTGGATAATGGGAAAAAACTCATTCCTTTTCATGTAGCAAGAAGAAAGGATAGGAAGTGACGAGACAGGTTTTGCTCGAAGAACACCGATCTGAATCTAGTTTCCCGCGTACACCACAAAGGTAACTCTATTTTTGGAGTTGTTTGTTTTCAAAGTAAGTTGTTCGCATACATAGAATAATTATAGCAACAGCCTTTCTATTTTAAGATTGAAATAATGCCAATTCAACAGAAAGAGTTTTTACGATGTTATTTTTAGATAAAGCATAGATTTAGAGATACGGTTAGGATGTGGACATTTCATCCTTGGTAGGAAGATGTCCTCAACCCAACCCCACCTTCCTCAAGGTGGATGGGTTCGTGAAATAAATATACAAAAACGATGAGAAACAAGTTTTATTTTGCATGAAAATGAAAGTTTGGAGTAGATGAATGATTTATTTGTTCCTATTCACCTACTAAATAAAAACTATTTCATGTCGTTTTCACCAAACACAACGAAGTATTTCGCAACAATATATTATTCTAGATAGTTCTCGTTCGTGTGGGTCTCCAGTACTCAACTATTTTCAAGAAGAAGTTGTGCGTCAATATACTTTATTTTTTTCAAAATGAACCCATTTTCAAAACGTTATTTTTGATCCGAAAGTAATGACTTCCGGAGAGAAAAAAATCGAATTGTGACCACCTGAAAATCGATTCAAGCGTCAAAAATTGCATGGGAAATTATACCTGTCTAGTTACTCAAGACACCATAACTCATTTTCAAGATACAAAATATTGAATACATGGTGCGTGAATTTCACATTCACCGTACCTCCAAAATTATTTTCATCGTACTACCCATCTCAATCGATTTGGCGCTCGAAATTCAGCGTAAAATGATATATTGCACGCCTGGGACGACCCCAATGTGAGGTTGATTGGTAGTCTTGACCCCTGGAGAAACAGATTAACGTTTATTGATATGGTCTTGTTGCACACGGTCATTTCTGGGTAACTGATTAGCTCTGCAAAATGTCAGATTCTGACATTTGTGAATCATAGAAGTAACATCTCTTGTGCCGACATGGCGTCTTCATAAGAATACATTTCATTCTTGAGAAATTCTATCAAAAATATTGTTAGATTGAGTGATATGCACTCGTCTTATATTATAGAAAATCCGCTAACCAGTTGAAAAAAAAAAAAAAAAAATCGTATGGTACGAATTGTTGCTAAATGAAGTTGAAATGAATTAACAAGAAACTCGCTTTCATCTGCTACTCTCGTTACCGTTTGTCTTACATGTCTTACAGGCTCTCGAATGGCTCAACAGATTTGGAAAATTTTGGTTTTTTATCCCTTGAATAATCAACCTTAGTTTTCATGCCAGAGGTCAACCTCTCCGATTGGCCCCAAAATTTGAAAGATGGCGTTTCAAGATGTCTAAATCAAAAACGCTGCTAATTCTTCCATGATGGTCTATTATATGGACCCTGCCAATTGTCTGCTATATACAAGCGAGAAAAATTGAATGGTTGGGACACGTAGCACGAATGAGCGAGCTACGAATGCCAAAAACGACTCTGTTTGGAACTATATATCGCACAAGGAGGAGAGGACGACCTCAGAAAAACGTTGGATCCCGGATGTTGAGAAGGACCTGGCGGCTCTTGGTATAAGAAGCTGGAGAACGAGAGCATTGTGCAGAGAGGACTGGAAAAATGTTGATCAGGAAGCCCAGGCCCACCTCCGGCTGTAGAGCTACGTAGTAAGTGAGTATGGAGAAAAGCAGTGAAAATGAAGTGTCCAGGATCAATGCTTTCATGCAAGGGGTCAACCTTTCCAGTCTATTTCTCATTCTCTTTGTGACAGTAATACGGCACCGACAATACCAGGAGTAATCTGCAGTCGTATGACTCCTTTCAAATGACAGCAACCTGAAAACGGTTTGAGTTTACGGCCCTTGTGTTCTCTACTGGAGGGAATCCATTGTGTGACAGCAAAATGAGTGATGTTTCAATAGTAAGTTGTAGTAGAGTTGTTAACTCACACGTGGGGCGACCAACCTTTACTCTTACATAAATATCTCAAAAGACTTGCAAGTAACGACTACTCCAGCTCGAAAAAAAAGTGAAGGCTCTTCTTTGGTGTTGCTTCAACGAACAGCTTCAAATTATCGATCCACTTGGTCTTTTGGATTGTCCAACGGCCAGTTTTACTACTATTCTGTCGGTTTCTCCACTAAAGTATGCTCCGTTCTAAAATGACCTAATTCTAATGAGTTGGTGTTTCAGAACAAGTAAAGGCCCTCTTTACTCGCTGAATAAAATTCAATAAAAGAAACTACAACTTATTACTGACCGATGAGTGAGAACTTCAAAGCAGCCTTACAGCAAGATTGATAAATTAGGGCAGGTTGCAAAATTACAAAAAGGTTTGCGTGATAACACTAAAGATCAAAAGAACCCCCAAATATTTTATAGCGATTGATTTCACTGACAGCTTTTCTGTATAGATCCCGGATAAAACCAAGACCAGTGTACGTTTATATGCATCATGAGAGAATTCGCCACTGGTACCTTTATTTTAGAGCATCTGACTCAGCAAAGGTTGATTTTTAACTGCCGCTAGAGATCAATACTCAACTATAAGTAAAAGGTAATTCTTCTTGAGAAAGGAACTAGGCTTCAAGCGTAGATAGCTCTACAACAACAATGGTTGATGAATCATAAAGCGAAACAGATGCACAAGATTCAGAATCAGTAAGCCCTCGTTGCTCAGTATTTCAAATTTATATGAAACGAATTCGCACTAGAATGTGATATCTAGAGACTAGAGACTTCAGACGAGGCGATAAAATTGTTTACCTTTCTGATACATGCCTAAAGGTGTTGTCAACAACAGATGGCTCCGATCACGGACGCGGAAAACACCTAAACACACACTGAAATGATGCCAGCCTCGATTGTGGCCTCTTCAACAAATATAATCAAAACGGGGATCGGCGAGGTAGATAAAGTTGTGACCTCTCCTTCATGTTGAAGGCGAGTAGCCGAGAAGGAAATACAACTTGGAATAAAATCTAGTATGCCCCTTTTTTTTTTTAAATATAATTTTCTTCAAGCTAGGTTTAATGAAATGTGCTTGGATTATGAGTAAATTAGAGTCGAGATCGTCCAGGAAGTAGATCACTCAAGTACGTCCGTCGAGGAGATGGACCATGAATGAGGAAACGGATCGTTGAATGAAATTGTTTCCGTCCTCGAATGATTCAAATTAAAGGTTCTGTGCATCATCACGGTGATTCACCATCAGCAACTTATCATATCACATAAGAAGCCAGGACCGGGCGACCGAGGGTCAGCCTCGTATTGCGAGATGAAAAACCTACAAAAATGAAAAATTAAGCGACTGTCAGACTAAACAACAGTCACAGGACACCTAGCCGCAACTTGCAAGGGCTTTAGGTCTATGGTCCCACGAGAAGGACGCCAGAATCATCGTACTCCGAAGAGAAGGAAAATCGTCTACTTCAATTCAATTTATCGTAGTTGGTACGTGAATGGATACTAACACCGAGCCATTAGGTTAAAACCCGTCCGAGACAGTTGACGAGTTGATAGGTACATAATTAATAATAATAAACCATTCATACCGAACCAGAGGAATTATAGCAACTAGTAGATTGTCAAAAGCCGAGGGTAGTTCAATACCCGTACGTAACTAGATCTAGTAAGGTATAGAAAATAGTAACGTGAGAAACGAAGTGGAATAACATTAGCGTAATGAATCGGTGAGATGCTGCTGACCGCATTTGTGAAATAATAACCCGATCTCTTTATGACCTTTTGGCATTTCATGCAATATTTAAATACGTCTAGATTTAAAATTAATGCCAGTCCAGTGTCCCACCTAACCCCGATCACAGTGTACAGGACAGCAGGATTTTTTTTAGATCCAACATTTTGGTCCTCGAAGTTTTCATTAATCGTCCTCCTAATGTTTTTAATAGATTCAATCGCTCGATACTCATGCTCAGCTTCCAAATTGAATCGAGGAAGAATCATTGATAATGATTTTACAAAATCTTGCCATAATCACTTTTCCTTTCTTACCAGGGATGGGGGGCATATTAAGCAGTAATAAGTAGTAGAGCGTAGATTTTGATAATTAGCCTGTCGATGTTTGGGACATTTTAGATTCTGTTTGATAGATGTTGATGAGGATTTGGTAACTTCAGGTATTGGTCGAATCAGATAGATAATAATTGTGATAACCTGGAGTTATACAATTGAAAAATATTTCGGTTTGGTCTAAAATGATCATTATTTTAGTTTGTTTAGTTTTCGATCATCCTCAAGAAAATTATTTTAATGGTTCAATTTCATTAGTGCAGAATGTCACAATTACATGTGGAATTTAAGGATAAAGTAGCTCATACATGTACGGAACATTCCAATTTTTTTCGTCCGGTTTTCACTGACAAGAAATCTCATCCGAGCCGAAGGATTTTTGGGGTCCCCAAAGAAATGTAACACGTCAACGAGAAGAATCTTAGGATTTCAAGGCTCCATTCGTTCTCCATTGACGAATCGCTTCCACCAAGTAGAGGGAAATTAAAGTCAGTTGAAGTTGCAGACCTGATTAAATCACTCTCCAGTTGGTTTCGAGATGCGGGAGCCAAGACAAACGAAGGTCGAGTTTATCTGTGTTGTCATTCCAGGCGAGAATGACATGCCCCTCATTTATAAGATACAGCTCATCTCAATCCACCGCAATGCCGCCAATGTAATAGAAAGCTTGCGCGTGAGACAGGTATTTACAAAGAGCTTAAGTCGCTCCAACTCTTAGCAAATTTGTAAGAAAAACGTTACCAAAGATACAAAACCAGAATTCTGCTTATTTACTTAGGCCGTGGCTATTTTCCGGCTATTTTTTACAAAGTAGATTGAGTAGTATTGGGTCTACATGTAGATTGAGTTCAGTTCCTCATGCGCATAAGAACGGTCCCGGCTCCCACTTCCCTTGCATCAACCATGAAGCTCCAGTTCTCTTGCAGACCTTGGTAGCGACTGGCTTAATAGCTTCTTAACGAACCTCCTTTTTTGTGATAATAGCTTCGAGGTAATTCAAGTCAGCATACTAATATTTTTGGTATTCTTCATTTCTCATCTTCGCTATGTCACGTTCAGGACTAGTGGTATAGCCAAAAATTTGGGAAAATTAGGTGGCATCTGCCGCCACAAACCTAAAGGGGTCTTGATTCCCGCCATATCCCCGAGAAAAGTTCGACATGGTCAATGATATAGCTAGTAAAGAAACTTTTACCATTGTTTGTTCTACTGGTTGCGATAGTCCTGCACTCATCTTTTAGACGGATTACCGCTGTCAGGCTTTTGCTTGTGTAGCCATCGAAACCGGACCAGCTTTCATGATGAAAATCTGGGAATTTCCCCTAAGATGAATGGTGACAGGGGGTCAATCAATTGGATGTCAAGGGCATCTCTCGATCCAAATAGTGGAAAAATGAACACGCAGTAGATATTTTTAATCAAGACCAACCAACCTACATCGGTAATGTGAAAAAGTGGGCAATGGCAACAAAGGTCGACTTTCATCATCAGTGTCCTGATCCAGGGGACATTTCATACCCCTAACAAAAGATGGGACTCGGGAAGTAAAATTTTGACGATTCCCCAACAAAAACTTCAAACAACCTCTTCGCAAATCACCACAATTACAGGGCGGTTTATGGCTGTGATGGTCAATGTTTATTTCAAGTCTATTTGTCTACGAGCACAATTTGAATGCACAATCATGAGGAAAGCCCATCTAACCCTTGAATGGCGGTAACACGTTCGAGGGAAATGATACCCCCCAATCAGATTGGATGGGACTCTAGTCTTCTCCATCTTCTTCTACCAGTAAAAGGGCATATAAACGCATGGTTAATAGAAGTGTCTCGATACCTCCACGTTTTTCACTTCGTATAAGTGAACCGCGGCCTTTAATCTCAGCACTAATGCAACGGCTTCAGGCGATCCACATTCAAGATGTAATTTTCGGGAGTTCTTCAAGGACGTTGTGTTTCTGAAAGCGATGAGAAGGCTGTGTCAAGGATTGATAGCGTAGAGAGGCTCCAAACTTGAAGCGTAGGTGTTTGGTTGTGCAAGGAAATTACTACGACCCTTGTCGATCGTGAATAAATCCATAGAGATATTGTTACCCATGACAGCTCATCGCAATACCACGAAAATTACTCTCGCAAGAGTGCTTCTATTCATCGACAGACTGAACGAACAAAATTTCATTCGACAAGGAGCCATGGCCTCTGTCGACCATTGTCATCGTTGCACAGTGATGGATAACTAGGTTCGAACATGACGTAAGACTAGAATCGCCATTTCTCAAACCGTCGTAACACCTACGAGTCACGACACCTGCCATTAAAACCTCATCAACAACTATCGTGACAATATATAACCTGATATGGAAACGGGTATAAAAGTCGAGAACCTCAGGTTCTACCAAGTGTCATCCATCATCGTCATGCAAAGGAACCGGTGCTCACACTACTTCATACTAATACATTTCTATGCCAGGGGAGGGGGCACGACAACGTGTGGTGAAAGCTCTTGTCGCGGATGGAAAGGAACCTTTTAAATGGTAACCAAAGCTCTGTAAATACTTCTTCAGTCTGTAAAAAAAAAATTTTAAAAAAATAAATAAATAATTTAAAAATAGCAGGTTTTGCACAAGACGCGTCTGTTCTCCGCCGTACAAGCACGCAACTAGGTACCAAGCTGCGTGTTATCTGTTATGAGTTAGTTACCGAAGTTCTGTAAAGATGAATGATAATCACTCGGGTCTGTTTTATATAACAGGAAGAAATCTTCCTCCGATTATTATCTCAATAAAAGAAAAACTCAATAAATTAAAACAAAATTCAATAATAACGCTATCTTTCACATTTCTGAGTTTCTCGGCAATTTCTGAAGCAGATCCGTTGATTATCGTAAAGATACACTGACCAGTCACGGGTCGCGATTGTTGCGACCCCCGTCGATTCAAACGAATTGGATTGAACTAAATGGTGACTCACACGATGAATATCTTTGCTAAGTGTTTGGTAGTGGCAGTAAGAGTTCACCTAAGAATAAAGAACAACTCTTCCAGGCGTTGAATTTACGAGAAGGTTTGTTTTCACATTGCTGTCGCTTCTATTTCAAATGGAAACGGATGTTTCTCTGATGATTGTCTGTCGACTGGGGAGGGAAACATCGTCACTATACCTAACTAGGTAGGGTTAATTAATTCCGCTCACTCGAAACAACAGCTTCCTTTCAATTTTGTGGAGGGATTCGAGGGATTTGAGAGGGAGAGGGAATTTTAATGAATGTGATCAGTAACTCAGTAATTTCATAGGTTTCAGTTATGAAAATATGGGTCGTTTTCAAGGAAGAGATAGCTGCTGATTCACCACAAAACTAAGAAATAAAAAATCTTATTGTATTGAACCCACTTAGCTATTCAGGCAGAAAGACTAGTAATGTGGACTAGATAAGTAGTGTGAAAGAGTAGTAATGTGGGCCCCAAACGTGGGAAAAGGAGGTGAGGTTTTTAGTGGGTGAAAATCTCCACATGGTCATTGGTGTGTCCCCCTCCCTACAACACAATGATTTTCCTCACCTTCCTCCAGTAAAAAGAAAAAACTATGGGGGTGCTTATTCATTAGATAACAAAAACTTTTTTTCCGAGCACCAAGAGCTCCAAGCAGAATGTAATGAGTGGATACAAACCAATTGAAGAAAAAATTAAATGTGTCACGAACTAACACCAGTATAGTATAGCTTCATGTAAGCACTCATCTTTGGCCATAAATTATTAGAAAGAAAGAGATTTCGAACGAGGAAAAACTGATATCACAATAGGATTAGTAAGCCAACACCACGTTTCCACTCAAGGAACGCGCATATTTAGTTCACTTGTTATTGAAACCAACAGAATCCAGGCATTCCGTTAATATGTTACGGAATCAAGATATTGCTTATTAAAGCCTTGCCTGCCTGACAACATGAAGTCGTTTGGCCGATTATCACGATAACTAAACTTTCCAATGAATTAGGTTCTACAGGAGCGGATTGAAAGAGAACTACGAACGTACACTTGAGGTTCGTTCTCGGCGGTCATTTCTGTTTTTATCCATCGATGACAAATCGGAACTTTACTCCGTCACCACTGTCACGTCAACTGATTTGACACGAATCTACCATAACTTGATAACGGATAACCACCGCAATTGGACACAATCATCTGACCGCGTGCGCACAAACTGAAACCAACAACAGAACTGAGCGAGCAGCGCCAAGTTGGGCAGTTCGGCGCCCGCCAGTCAAGAAGCCAAGTCCCCACCTTCCTTGCGTGACCTTCTCCGTCTAAAAGCCGACCGAGTTTAGCCGGGGAGAAGAAAATTAAAAAATAAAAACCATAGAGGGGGATTTATTTTTTTTTTTTGAAAATCATGATGAACGGTCTCTGTGGCACCGCTCAGTGACGTATAGGTAGAATTCGGGACGGACTCTACTACGATTATTCAGATCATTCTGAACGACGCCTGAGAGTTGGACCATGTTAATAATACTTGAGAATGATGATTTGATAACTCTAAACTATACGTAGGCACTCCAGAAACCACCATAACACGATTTTGAGGGCTCAAAATGAACCAACGAAGGGGCAAATAATGCGATCTACGAGAAAAACTGGTCGGTTGGTAGACTTTTTTCCATCAGCCACGGTCCTCCTTGGTTCCTTGGTATGCCCTCACCATCAGTGAAAGAGAGCTTCGCCATCCTTTCGCACCGTTCTGTTATGTAACTCCCGGTTGAGTCAGGCCTCAGTTATCTAAAAGAGGTGGGACATCATTCTTGAATCTAAACTAATCTTCGTGCACCAGATCAATAAATTAGTCGACATCAGAAGAGCGACAGTGACGAACGGATTAAACAGATGTAATTAGAAAGCGCTTGATAGGTACTAATCATTATCCGCAATGGGCTTTCCAATTCTTCAGCCAACATTCAGTATCTAAATGGATACAATCGAACACCCGCGCGCTTCATGAATTTGATACCGAAGTAAACGGAAAGGATTATCTCACTGGAAGATCTAGTAGGACTCATATCTATATCTAATTCTCAGAAATAATTATCTCAGCGAAGTTTGGGCAAGGTTTTAAAATGAATAAATATTGAGGGTATCGTCCGTCATAAATAAATAGGCCTGAAAGGGCTCATCTTCAAAAACTTCAAAACTCGAAACGCTTCAACAATAGATATAATGAAAAGGAACACTGAATATTCATAGTCTTATGATATTTTAACGTTTTTGCTCCTTTAGAGCCACACTTGATCAAACAAGAGGGACTATTTTTAGTAGAAAGGGTTTCACGGATCACGGACGCGCTAGGAAGCGAAGAACGTGTCTCACCGAAATGTCTGAAACTTTGAATCCGTAATGCGTACACCCCGAAAATTCCTTCAAAACGTTCCGAAGAAACCACAAAACCCGAAATTGAGATCATACATAAGTCTCAATTTTAACCAGATTGGGTCACCTTTTTAGTTTGAGCGCAGAACACCGAAGGGTGAGCCAAAAAATTATTATGACAACAGAATTGAACAATTTTTGGAGTGTGGCTTTCAATGCTCGGAACGATGATTAAATTGATTAAAACCGGACCAATTTATCGGCAACTCTCACGGTTTTCCCAAGCCTCTGTCAAGTTTGGGAACAATTTATTCTACCTGGATATTCATTCCAGACAAAGAAATCGCCGTACTCACCGAGGGTTATCATGATCGGCCTAGGGGCGAATTAGCAGACGTACAGTTCGAAAATAATGGCATACTCGGACGCATCATAACGATTGTGGAACAATTCCTGCTGCATGTAAGCTTCAATGAGATTTAGGGGTGGAGATATTAAAGCAGGTAATATTTTGATAGGAAATTGACAAATTTATGAGTTGTCGATGCAAAAATATGGTGCGCGTCTGGTCTGACATATCACTAGGCACCTGATTCCAAATTAAAGCATTTACACTACACAAATAGCATTAAGTGTGGATCGTAAATAATTACTAAATTACCGTTTATAAGGAATGGATCTTGGATGGGAGGCCTGCTTAGTACCCATCCAAACCAACAGGGACTGTTGCTCCAGCACCAACGGTTCGCAATCAACCCTAAACTTCCCTGATGAACTACTGAAAAACACCACCTAGCCGACTAAAACAAAGCGAAAATGACACGGCGAAATGGAGGTCTCGCTATCTTTCATGAAACGTCACCTCAAACACTCGCGCCCGCCACATTTTCTGACGGAACTAAAGCTGGAGAGTCTTTAAAACAAAAAAAAGAGCATATTATCGGCATGGTTGAATGGCATTAATCGGGAAGAGTCCAACGATTCTCCGCAATGGAATAAGGACAAATTCAAGTAATGGGACAGGAATTTGACATAAATAGAAGAAATTGGCCTAATTCATAACAGCTAATCATTTTTTAACGTTCAGTAACACGACAGTTCTAAAATGGGAGAACGAAGGTAAAGTGATATTAGGAGAAGAAGAGGAGTCATGATACGAACGAGGACCGACGGATAACATCTAATAAATAAATTATAATGTTGAAGCGACGAAGTACGAACACGAATCAAGTACATACAAATTTTAAAGAAACTATTCCCAATCGATTCGCCGGTTTCGTGCCCACGTCCAACACTATTCGTTCAAAAAACTGAATTATACCGAATAAACCGATTTGGAAATCAATTAATAGCTTTCTGGGTACACCCAGAATTTTTTTTTTTTTTCTTTTCGCTCAGCTACGATGTTTCTTGAGTTTTGCGTAAACCCACGGATCCCACCCTGCCATAAATTGCGTGCCAATTTTAATCTTTTTTTTTTTTTACTAATATTGAATTAAAGCTTTCATTTATCCTCTTTTTTTTATTAGTGAACAAAGAAACTAAAAATGATGAGTTGATAAAAACGATTGAACTCTTGAATTCTCCGGATGAAAAATTCCCTTAGGACTATTCATAACTCGTACTCATGACGTCAGATGGAAAGGTCGCGGACCGAGAAGAGTGCACGGTTTTCCTAGTAAACGCCAACGAGGGACTGAGTCACTGAGTGACGTCACACTGGGTCGCAGTTGCCCTGACCCCTTTAAAAAATCACCCACAGATCTGATCGGGTAGGTAGGTTCTGTTCGACTTGGCGGCGGAAAATGGCGCCAGAGGCCAGACATATTGGGGGTTACTGAAATGTTGTTAATCCTTACTTTGATTCTAACTGCCCGTACAGAGCTGTTACATCATTCCCAGAGCGATAGAGTTGCCTACCGCCCAACTCCTGGGGGGATTGTACAGATCTATTGTGCTCCATCCTCCCCAAAATCAGACTTTGGAGCGCTCAACATAGAAGTTAACTTTCAAGGCTTATGGTAATAATGGTTTCATACTTGATTTTTATGAAGCTGTATTTAGTAGACGTAAACTTGTTTTGTCCTGTTTGTTTTCCAGCCATGTTTAGTATGTATGCCGGCGCATGATGTAGGTATTACTAAAAATACTTACACTTGAAAATGAATGAATGAATTTGTAAAATTAATAAACTGAAGGTCATCTTCAAAGAGATTTTTTTCTTCCAACCATAATTAGAGGAGGGTCGACAAACTTGAACTGCTCCCTTTTTTTTCACAGAATTATACAAAACTTGGCCATACCGGAAGACAATGCCAGAGCCCTAATGAACCAACTTGAGTGGAAAAGTAATCGGATTCAAAGAGAAGACGTCACCTGGAATAAGCAAGCACACATATCCTTATGCACGCGTTCGCTCTTCTATTATTTCGATGACATCTTTGTATAATTTAAATGTACACTACAAGGGTTCGACCGAGTCTTACCACGGGTACAATCACACCATTACCGCGGCTGACAATTGAAGACACTATTTTAGTTCCAACTATGAAAAGCCGCAGTAAACCCGGGTTGCTTAGCAATTATGCACAAATACGCAAAACACGAAAACCAGCTACCGACCAACCGGCGGATAATAGTTCTAACATGGAATTGTTGGTTCCTAGATAATCTTCATGGTCATGCCGAAGGCGTTCCTCGATATACGTTATTTTCCTTGACATGCAAACTATAGGATTGTGGAAGGAAAGAAGTATAATTTTTCAAACGGTCGACTTTGATTTCCTTACTAAGGATTCTCACTAAGAACCAAAATGAACGATAAATCTGTATCTTCATGGCGAGGTCAAAATCGACCTAATACAATACGGACCTATACAATAGGCAGTGGAGATAAATGCGGAAAATTAGTTTAGTTCAGCGCCCACGAAGACGACTTTTAAGAGGAAACTGAACTAAATTTCCCGCAACTGTATTAGTTTTTGCCGTTCACTCATGATGCCGTTCATGTACGAAAACATGATCTGGATTAATGGATTCATTTATAAAAATGTAAATACCACCAACGTAGATTCCAAAGTTTCTGGAAATAATCTACCCCAAAACACGAGACTTGTAACGCCCTTGAATGAAAGGGTTTTGCCGGGTCCGTTCGTGGAACGAAGTAGCGGAACACGGGAATGCACCGGAAAATCCTGAACGGGAAAGACTGTTGACGAAATAGCAGTAAGTTGGAACGTGTTTTACAATGCCGTTGTGTCGAGATAACTGCCAATATGGACCGAAGTACCGTCAGTATTGTCATATCCATCGAGTTTATAACCAGAAAATGTGCAGAAACTGTTGGTCAAGGAATGATCACGCTTCGAAGAGACTGTCGTTAGACTGAAAGGAAGAATGCAGAGGACATTCTGGCGGGAATGAAAAGATTCATGAATAGGAGGTGATATCGACTTGACTACTCTGTTGACGTCACACCACTCGTTGCAGACCCCTGTTGTCAATACCCAGGGCACACCCAACCTGCGCGAAACCCGGAAGGAATGAATGGTAACGGGTGGAACGGTCAATTCAACAGGTCATAATAAACAGACCAACAAATTTTATGGCCCAATAAATAAGTTGAATGAATAACGACATGGGACGCTTTCTCCGATTTTGTACAGAATTCAAAACCCACACATAACAACATAACAAAAACTTCTTTCTTTTTTTTTAATTGAGGAATTGCATTGATTTGGCGAGAAACGTAACGGTTATCAATTACAATGGAAACAAATTCTGAGCTATTCTGAGAACAGTTTGAAATAATAGACATTGAACGACCGAAAATAGGCGTTTCTCAAATTGAGCTATTTTCGATTAATATCGAGTAGCGATGGTACATGAACTTTCAATTATTGAAAAACTTGTTTCTTCTTTAAATTGAGGAATTGCATTGATTTGGCAAGAAACGTCAATTACAATGGAAACAAATTATGAGCTATTCTGAAAACAGTCTGAGCTATTTTCAATTAACATTGAGAAGCGATGGTACATGAACATTCAATGGTTGAAAATGGTTTATATGGAAGATGAATTCGTTCTGCGCATTTGATATTTTGGTCTGTAAAATACAGTGATGCAGGCTTTGGTGGTATGAAATAACTGACATAATACTTGAGATCCTAATTCCTATTGGATACTATGAGACTCACCGACTTGGAAGTAGAACGAAACACTTACCTGAAACAAATAGAAAAAGAATTAAAACGTCATCGCCCGAAGGGTAGTAAGGAATGGAATATAGGTGAAATCGAAATAAGGAGTGAGATGTAAGAGATGAAATATGGCCTATTGCATCAGCTATTCTCCGATGTCAAACATCGTTGTGTGTAGCGACATATGATTGGTTGATTTTACTGTTTACTGGTAGAACCTAGTTACCATCATAACAGGATAAAGGATATTATTATCATCTGCAACATAAAATTGCAATAATGACAAAAGTAGCACCGTGTAAGAGTACGCACGTCCACGGTAATGGAGACACGATTGCGCCGGACAGAAGAAAAGTGCGTCAAGTGCACGGATCATCATGTGAATGAGAACTATTCAAAATCGATAAATACAACAAGGGAACTTATTTACCGATATTACCGAACGTAGATGACAGCAAGAGCGTGGTCTGAACTCCCATGATGTCCCTGATTACTTCAAGAAGGAGTAGAACTGAACGGAGAAACTCAGTTCGAGATCAATTGAGTATTAATCACACGCCTTACTAAAATCTAATTGTTATCAACATCTTGAAGACTCGGAAACATTTTCCAGATAGGTTTCAAGAACTCTACCCACTTTACAGGTGGCTGGGAGGCCTTGACGAAAGGTCAATAAAACCGTGTAGTGCACACCGTGCGGGTTCAAGATTTTCTCCTGGATTAGGGGCAAATTGTGTACTACCGAACGTAGATCACTAGAATGGCAATTTTCTATAGCAAAAGAGGGCAACCAACAAGTCTCTTCCATCAACAAAACTGCGCATGATTCGAATAAGAGTGAGCAAAGCGGTAGGAATCGGGCACGCGATGCAGTCCAATTGTATCACGGGAAGTGTCAAATTTGATGCTACTTGTTCCACAGTGGTCAAAGGTTTCCTCATAATGATATCTAATTTCCCATAAATATTTTTTTAAAAAGGTTGCATTTTTGTTTTTATGGGCGTTTGCGCCTTTATATTGATTATGGCATCTCAATTAATTGTTGGAATATAACACTCCTCAGACTACATCAATGTATCTACGTTTAACAGCGATGGATTCTAATCTAAAATCTCGAAGAACACGCCATCCGAAATTTCATGAAGCCATCAATATGATATATTTTTTACCAAGACTTTTATTTACGGCTCTGTAATCAGGTAGACTACCCCTTACAATCTGAGTGTATGAGTGGGGGAAAAAAAATTATAAGACATGCTGTCACACGACTAAGAGATCATTATAATTCCAATTTTTTTTAAATAATTGAGTCAATTGAATGTATTTGAAGAACATAAAACTAACAGATACTTTGAAAACAAATATATAACTTCATAAAAACTCTAAATTAACTTACACATACTTATTAACTTATACTTACTTATTAAATTAACAGACACAATCATCGTACCTAAATTTGTAGGCCCCTGATAACTCGGCTGAAAGCGCTATTATATTACTCAGGTGCCCTTGCTGTCCTACTAAATTTGGGAAACAACCGACTTATAGTTTCGGATAATACTTACAGGGTTGGAGCCCCACCCTAGGATAAAAATATCGTTTCTTTTACCGAGGGTCAGTGCTCACTGGACACGCTACAATCATATTAATACGGCCATCAGCAATATCGCGTGCTTTCCATAGCATATCACGATCCGCAACAATCAATGCGACTGTGCGGAAACATGAGAAAAATCAATGGTTCGGTAGCTAACATTCGCCTGTTCACCAAGGGAAGTTTTGGATCGAAGAACCCAGTTTCAGTATTCCTATATTATGAAGAATGATGGTGTTGGAAGAAGAAACTGTTAACCGAAGTTTGACTCTTTCCAGAGTAAAAGAGTACTCCGTTGATAAACTCGGAAAGACGTCATAAGTGAAAAAACTTGGCACCAGTACAATGACGCGATTCATACCATTGAGATGATATACGAACGATTCCGACTAATCACAGGCACGACGAGCCGCAAGAGAAGACTTAAAACGCGCATGATGGTGGAAGGAGATTACTATTTCCAAATAATTATCATCTAGCTAGTATAATTATAATAAATGTACGAAAGCAGAGTCTCAACAGGGTCTAAAAATAGAGGGATGAGTAGACGGACAAGCACAAAAAGCCTTCTCGATGGAAACAGGAAATTCACAATACTTGTTATTCGGAAACCCATATTTAAAATATCCTTTTCGACCCTTAATTTTCTATAATGTGCCAAGATCGGTCCAGGTTGTGTCTCAATCGGTTACTCGTCTAAAATTTAAGAGTAAAACAGTACCTTACACGCCTGGGTGCCCAGAAATCTTGAACCCATCGTTTTAAATATACCCTATTTGACCCATAACCTTCTACGGGATGCGGAATCGGTCCAAACACATATCAATTCAGCGTCAAAAATCTCATTAAAAATTACCCTCACAAGCTTACATCTTAAGACTCCGAATTACTTCTTTAATCAGCTCGTTTTACCCATTTGGTTTAGGGGAGGAGTACAGTTTTTACGTAATATTAGAAGATGAATCCATTGAGATATCGCGGTACGCGATTTTAATAGCTTTTTTAAGAGAGAAACAAAAACAATGTTTTTTGAGCCAACTCAGCTTGCAAGCACGGGTCCTACCCTCCACAATAAAAAATTTCTCAAATTCGTACAAACATTAAGAATATTAACCGTACAACAGGCGCACATTAAAAAAATTCCATACCTAACGTATTGCTAATAACTAGGAGCGGCGGATGAAACGTGAAAAATTATATTGCAATAGTGTCGCACGACAGGAGTATGATTTCTAGTGATTGCTTACCTCACAAGAGCGCGTTTCCATTTTTCCCCAGTTTCGACGACGATAAGCTGCAACTTCATATCAGCGAGCAGAGGTGCGCACACATACTGGCTAGACGGATTATCTTCCGACTGGAGGACGCAGAGGTCTATCATAAAAACCCGAGTTATGAAGCGATAAGTGATACATACACTCGTAATTTCAAGATAGAGTGTGCCTGGTGCCGGAAGCCACGAAATGATACAGCCATATCCAAGTATGGAGTGCAGATTCCAGAAGGAATAATTTTGTCAATTTCACTTACGACAAGTGTAACTGAGGGGAAAATTATGAAAAATTACCTAGACAGATCGCCTCAGTCTTACCACTGCGCTTATCGATTTCCTAATAGGTATTTTCATTGTTGAATGAGTTTAATGTATGCAGGTCTGTTATACGAATCTAACAGGTGTTACGGGCTCTTGCAACCAAAATCGCGATAAGAGAGAATCAATTGAATAATCCCGCGGTGAGTCAGATTTTATGAGGGGCACAAATTTTATGAGGAGTGGTTTTACGCCAAACTCTGCGTGAGTCAGGAGGATTACGAAACACTAGGACCGACTGGAGCGTACGGGCGATCTAGTTACCGGATAACTTGAAAATCAATAAAGAGTAGAGTGTCGGTTCTTCAAAGGGCAAGCATACAGAGCTGGTTCTGATAGTTGAAAAACTGCGTACGTTAGAATCAAAAAGAAGAACGCTACTAATCAATTCGGCTTCAATTGACCGACACGCGATCGTAGTTTCAGAAAAGGGTCGACAATGACTATTCTTTCACCAAACTTTCGGAATTTAATCCCCCTTGATCAGAAATCACGTTATAAGATGGCTAGGTAACCGAGCATCCTATCTCAATCAGAATTAGCCTTGAATCTGTACTCAACAGTTGAGATGTATTTTTCCACTCATTTAATGACAGTTGGGTGCATTCGGTCACTTCGTCGAGTCCGTATGATCTTACAATCAAATGTTCTCTAGATTTTCAGGCTGCATTTTTACCATAATGTTGTTTTATGACTCTTTGTAGGGCCTCAAAAGGGAGTGCATTACGATTTGATAGGAAAAAAAGTTGTGGGCCTCGCTGAGAAAACAAAAATGACCAGAAATATCATAAAATTCGTTTACTTAACGGAGGTAAGATCGCAAAACACAGCCTCACGACGTCAGCAAGAAGTGACAGCGATTATTGGTTCAAAAGTGAATGGGAAACGAAATAGCCGGAACAGCAGCTAAAACGGAAAATTGTCATTACGATCATCATAACGAGTCGGCTACTTTCTTGCACATACTTGTTTAAAAAGGGAGTCATTTAGAGAATGGAGAATTCCTCAGGTGGCTATCCAATGAAGGGCCGACGCCCATTCACTCGACGGTTAGTTTGAATCTGCTCCCCCTCCACCCACACAAGCAAAATCTTGTTGAAGGATGAAAATAAATCGTCATGTATTGTGTCTATAAAATGAATCAAACTATAACACGGCAGAATAAATGGCAGAAAATATTACGATACGTCTGATAATCTATCTTTGAGTTGACTAAGTTTACCCCTGAGAACAATGATGAAATTGATTGAGAAAATGGTCGAGAAGCCATAGGGAAGACTTATAGAAAGCGATAATAGAAGTTCAGAACTCCCCAGCTATTGATTTATATCGCAATTTTTTTCAACTTTTATCGTACCTGGCAATGCTAGAACCTAAATCAAACCAATATGAAACCACCTAACTGACGGGAATTACGTAGTTTGTAGCCATTATTTTCACTCTAAGATATTAAACAGGAAACAATCTTGAATTAAAACTTATTACAGGCGGAACGAAGAAACGAGTAGATCAAAGCGCGAGTTATGACAACTCCGATTTAGGTGAGTTCATTCATTATAGTCACGTGGAGAGCGAGCAGACTGTCTGGGAGCTATCGACTAAGGGTGGTGGCGTCGAGTTGGCAGAAACATTCAAGAAACGGGTGACGAAGGCGAAGGAGGGGGGGGGGGGTATTAAGAAGACAAACCAGGCACAACTTCCGAATTTCACAATGTTGCAATCGTCAAGAAAGTTTTAATGTAGATCAACGATTAAAATTTAGAACGCGCTTTTCACTTACAATTGAGATCTGAGAGCATGCGAAAAACAAATTGGACGTTGGATAGGTCAAGAATACTCAAGGGATCAGAGAGAGAAGAAGGATAAACTAGGAGATGGAACGAACCAAATAGAAATCTCAAAACTTGGTTGAAATAGTGAATTTAAGAACAAAACGGGAGGACCGATTGAGGGGCCACGAGGAAACTGAACTAGATCCTGTGCAGTGCTGAGGGGGCGGGTGGTGCGCATGTTGGGTTGGGTCGAGTTAGCGATTCAACCCTCCCAACACGCAACTCGGGATCTACGATCTACCTCACCAAGATGTAGGTTCAGCTTTCATAAAGTTATAATAAAATACAACGGTCGGAAACAAACGCGAACCACGAAAACATTGCGATTTCAAGGAAAAGTTCAATTTTATAAGACCGAGAACAAAAAATATCCAGACATGTGAAACAAGGAACGAGGAAACCAAAGCTAAAACTCGTGCCAGAACGAGTTTTACACGCTGGCTTGTCAAGGAAGACCTGCCGGTTGGCTAGCTACGTGACTGACCCCAAGCACTACGTTTCTACTTCAGAATCGATGGCTCAAACTTGCCATTCTTCAAAATCCGAGAAAAACATTACTCTATTGAATTATTTATGCATTATATGCATATTATTATGCATCCTCATTTTCTCTCGTCTCTAACCAGTAGTTGCAAAAGCACCACTTTCTGCCATAATTCCCTAATTTACTGTCATTTGTTAAAGCGCCATTTACATTCAGAAAAGACTCACCCCAGAATGTATTTTCAAATCGAATCCGTGAAATAATGGCACACGCCGTCAATCCATTTTGAGTCCAATCACATTGTATCACTTTTCTTGTTTTTCTCATTCGATAGTCTGTTTGAAAAGGCGTACCCGTCGGACAAATGCTGTTCAAGTTATTTCACTCAAGATACTGCAGCCAAAGTGGTACATTTTAGTATCAATCCACGCTTTTCATTGGTGGATCCGTCTCTTTTGATTAAAA
>CM034005.1:625845-644705 GCA_019603395.1 Cyrtorhinus lividipennis
ATGAATGAAGAAATACTGGCAGTCCTGAACATTTGCGGCTTATCTCACCTTGTTAGATGAGAACGATGGGATTCTGAAGGTCGCAACACTCGCGAACTGGAGTGCTGCTGAGACAGATTCAATTCGCGCGTGGATTGTCAGATTAATATCAGGACTAAACAATTTCGTTTTTAATTCGAGAAAAAATGTTTTTACTCGTTACTACATTTCTCCACAAGTTTTGGTTGGTTATTCCTTGAATAATCAACCTGTTTTCATGATAATGGTCAACCTCTCCGATTCGGCTCAAAATTTTTTTCTGGACGTTTCATTATGTCCTAATCAAAAAAGGTCAATGTCCGTCCGCCGTCCGCCGTACGCCGTCCATTGTCCACGCCCGTTTTTGGTAGTAGAAAATGTTCAAAAAATCTGAAATTTGGGTCAGGGGTCTGTTCCCAGCCGAGATGGGTACTCGAAACTTTTCAGCCCGATCGAACCAAATTTGGAGGGGGTAGGGGTTTTTTGAAAAATGGATTTTCGAGATTTTGGGTGATTTAGGCGAGTGGGGTGTCATTTTCCACTAAATTTGGACGCTGAATCAAAAAAATGGGTCCCAGAACAATTGGCACCCACTGGAAAGTAATGGGTCAAATTGGGTATTTATTACCCATGTGGGTGACTTCAGCCGAATAGACAAACAAAACACATCGTCATATCCTGTTGTTTATAAACCAGCTGTTAAACTTAGCAACCAATTTTTAGCAGTTGCCTACAATTCTTTTTACTGTCCGAGCTTTTTATTTCGTACCATTCAATTCAATTTAATACAATTATTATAGCCTTCTAAATACCTACGTTTTCTCAATATTATATTAGTAAATTAGTGTCGTAGTGCCCCATAGATACACCCATCTTGAATATGTGTTTTCGGGATTTCTGCTACCTAGGCGAGTAGGGTGTCATTTTCCACTAAATTTTGAACGCTGAATCCAATAAAATGGGTCCCAGAACAATTGGCACCCACTGGAAGAAGTAATGGGTCAAATTGGGTATTTATTACCCAATTTGATATGTGTTTTCGGGATTTCTGCTACCTAGGGTGTGGGGTATCATTTTCCACTAAATTTTGGACGCTGAATTCAATGATGTGTGTGTCCAGAACGATGGCACCCACCGAAGAAGTTATGGGTCAAAATGGGTATGTATCCACCCATTTGGTATGTGTCAGGATTTCTGGTACCTGGGCGTGTGGGGTATCATTATTCCACAATTTTGGACCCTGAATCGATTGGAATGGGTCTGAGACCCGCCACACCCACTGTTTCCCCCATTCGAGGAATAACCAACCCGTGTGTAAGAATTTGCAGATTTTTTATTTTAATGTCCAATCTCCAAACCTATTTTATAGAGACTCTACGACTTGAAATTACCTGCAAAACTCATGAGGTTCATTTGACGTGAGGCTCCGCGGATTCAATAGATATTTTGACTCCTCGTGTCGTTTGCAAAGAATGTAGAATATAGACCTCATTCAGACCCTTAATTCATGAAAATAACTTGATATTTTGGTTGTGCGAGTTGTGGATGATTGACCTTTTTCCACTTAACATCAACGCTTGTTCGAAAGAGCCCTCATTGAATTAGTCCCTGGTCTTTCTCATTATAAACCTAACGAATGGAATTTACAATTTCATCAGTGACCATCATGTTGTTGTGGGACGTAAAATACTGACGCCCAGTTGTTGTATGGGTTTCGCAAATGATCGCCCTTTCACGGAGCCTTAGGTTGAGTATTGCTTAAAAACCAATTCCTCGACGACTCCCCCAGCTCAGTCAAGACTTGTTCGGGCGTGGTCAGTTTCAGGCTCTACCTATAAAACAGTGTCAGCGTGTGAGTGCGTCCATGTGCGTGCTCTCGGGAGCCCCCCCCCCCCCCCCCGAACCGTTCCCGGACGCCCATTGTCCCAAATTTGACCCCAAAACGGGTTCATTTTTGTGGTCATTGCAGAGCGAAGTCGAAGCATTCGGGCGCTCCTTTTCCGAATGGCTTACCTAACCTGGAGCCGATCTTTTACTTACCCAACGTCTACTTTTAATATACCCACGGCCTTTCAACCAGTATCTTTTTACATCGGCAGCCAAGTGATCGGATGTTCTTGTCTCCAAACTCCAACCCATTGACCTCAGCTCAGATACCATTCCCTATCTCAGGCTGGATGATTACTCATATTACTGATGAGTGTGCCGCCGTTACATTTGTACGGTAAATTGATACCCCATCAACAACGTCGGAAGAGTCGTTAATCCATTTATGAAGAATCTTGAGGTATTTCCTCGAGAAGCCTATTATCGTTGAAATCGAAATTCGTTTCAAAGAAACTTCAACTCTCGGTTTACAAAATCCCAGAAACAATTGAAGGATACGTAACTTTCTGAAAAAAATAAATTACACAATGTTCCATTGAGTGTCTTCGTGGCATTCTTATTTTCAAGTGCAAGGATCATTTTGGCTTCATACACATCCGTTTCGATTTGAATTCAAATAATCAAAATAATTTAGGGAGCGATTATGTCCCTTGAAAATGTTCAAAGAAATAAACCTGAAGAGAGCTGCTGATGATGCAACACTTTTTCGGTATTACGTGCATTTATGGGAGAATTAAAATTCAAAAGTAGCTCGACCGTCTCCAAAACTGGAACACGTAAAATAATGATAGTAAGAGTTAAAAGCCGTAGGTACGTGACGGATCCTCAACTTGATCTTAATTCCAAAGATTTATCGCTCCCTATGCCCGAAATTGCTACAGTCATTCATGATGGTAGACGAGGAGCAGAATTGTATTTAGTTTCAACTCCCTAGAGCAAAAAAATGCGGCTGCGGACCCTTCGAAATCTTCATTAGGCCTTCATTTCTTAAAAAGGTACCTCACATTACTGGTGAGGAAAGACATTTCGAAATTTCCGCCTATTCTGGGCGGCTCGCGAGTTGGGCCCATTAATTTCAATCATTAGATTTGCCTACGGTCTTTCCTGCCCATGTCGGCCTTTTCTGGATAAGGGGCGCTAGTAGATTGTTGAACCCGTTCAGGCACTTAGGGGCGAAGCCTAATCGAAACTTGAGTTGTTATTTTCTTTCTGCTAGTGAATGTGACATCCTCAGGTTATTACGGTCAAAATTACAACTCAATTATCCCTTGTGATGGAGGTGATTCAGATCTTATAGAAAGCACGTCATTTTCTCGACACGGATCAAAACTATATGAGACCAGGTGTCTCATTCTGCATTTTTGAAAGCATTAGTTTTGGGTACACAAGATTTCAAGCCGTTTTTGGTTGGTTACTCCTTGGATAATCAACCTATGTTTTCATGCGAAAAGGCAATCACTCCGATTTGGCCCAAAAGAAAAAAAAATATTGTGGGCGTTTCAAGGTGTCTAGATCAAAATGAGTCCGTTCGCCGTACGGCGTCCACGCAGATTTTGTTAGTAGAAAATTTTCTAAAAATCTGAAATTGGGTCAGGGACCTTTTTCCGGCTTTAGTTGGTCGTTGAAACTTTTTAACCCGATCGGGGCCATATTTGAGGGGGAATTTTTGAGATTTTCGGCGATCTAGGCGTGTGAGGTATCATTTTCGAATACATTTTGAACGCTGAATCCAATAATTATGGGTCAAAATGCGTATCTATATCTGCCCATTTCGCTGAGTTTTCGAGATTTCAGGTACCTAAGCGTGTGGAGTATCATTTTCCACTAAATGTTGTACGCTGAACCGATTGGAATGAGTCCAGGACACTCCACGCTCACTGTTAAACCCCTTTTCAGAGTCCAACAATTAGTGGAAGCCTCCAGATTTTAGGTATAAAAACTGTATTTGTTCAGCTTATTTCTGTAGGAAACGCGATAAAGTTCAAAAAGCCTATACAGAAGCCCATACGGAGTCAGAATAAACTAAAAATGAGATACAAGGATCAAAGAGCTATTCTTAATGTTCTTATTTAATTATTGTGATTGTTTGTTTTTTTCTGGACAAGGCGTGTAATTACATAGATTGAAGCAGTTTACTTCAAGTTAGCATTGGAAGGTCGTGACGCTCTTGACTGCGGCTTTCACCTGTAGATGGTCTCATCCTCAAACTTGCTCAGTTTAGTAGGTGGTACATTTTAAGTATTACTCCTTTTGCATAATACCAGGCACAGATGTAATAGGTAACGTTGTAAGTTTGATGGTTTATAGGTTCTCTCTCCATTTCCGATGTCAAAAAAACAACCCACCCTCGGCCGTCTCCTGTTTTACGAACCTGTGACACAACCTCGGCCATTATAAATAACACTTGCTGCTTGTTATTTATTTTTATTTTCGGGCCCGTTGATGAACGACACGTTCGGCAATAATCCTCCAACTCACAACTGGGGAATGTTGGCCAGTACAAAAGGTGGCGGATGCCCTTAAGGGGCAGCGAAATTTTAATCTACGACCACTCTGGGGTTTCGATTCCCTTCCCAAGCGACTTGCTCACTGTAGAACCACAACCGGCACGTCGAGGATGATGGATCGCTCGTCAGGAGGTCTGTCCATAATCCACATCTCATTGAAGGCCCGATCTCATAGTGTAATCGACTTTAATTGGACGTGAACCTCTCAGAGCTGGAGTAAAGAGACGTGGCCTTTTTCGCCATTTCACCTGTGAGAAGAAATATCGCTGTTTCGACACGGAGGTGTCGCCTCCAGCCGTTCGATCGGAATTTCTAGCTTTCATGCCCTGTTCAATGTGCACCCATTTAAGAGCTCAAAACATTTCGGAACCAAAATCCGCAAAACTTGCACAATTTGACAGTGGGTATTTTGCTCGTGTAGGAAAAGAAAATTTAGTTTCGGGGTCGACATTAACCCATGAGTGAGGCGTGGCTCGCAATGTGGTGCAACGCAATACTCGCAAGACATCAACTCAGCATTCCATTTTAATTGGTGCGGCCTTGATTCTTGCCAGAATTTTTTTTCTTTCGAATAATGTCAGAAACGCACTGACATTTTTTCGAAATCGAGAATCCACGTTCTGCAGGGCATTGGTCAACGAAGAATCTGTAAGATTGTTAGTAGAGTACTTATGAAGTATCTGAAGCTATTTTCAAGTACAGGTAATTGTGAAAAACCGACAAGGTTCTCTTAACGAGGTGGGACAAACCAGAACAGGTATTTGAAATGTATTTAGAAAGGACAATAAGGACAACGGTTTGAGCCTTATGATGATCCCATTCTTTCAACTACAAATCCGAAACCCTTCTTGGCCGTTTGAAATGCCACAGGTACACCCTTCCTATTTGATAGAAGAAGGATAGGTATTTGTTTATCCGTTCTTTAAACCTAATTTTCAAAATTACAAATTTCAAAATGTCTGTTCGCTGTCCAGGAATCAATGCGCCTGATTTGAAAATCCTTAAAAACCGGCTTCATGTACGGCGTAATATTCCCGGAATCCCATTAGATCTGTAGCCGCATACTATGAGAGAAGCTGGAAACATTTTAAAATATTGGAAATATAAGATCATTCTTGGAGAAATTTCCTCCAAGATGAGGACGTATATATACATAGGAGTGATAATTAACTGGCCCATTTTGTGGCCTGTGTCAGCTCGTTATTCTTCAACCCCCGCTACACAATTTCTCTTTACTATCTTCGGATTTTTATTTTTTTATTTTTTAATAGTAATAATTTCTCTCATGACCACCCGATTGGAATATGCGAAGTGATCAATGGTTCTCAATTCATGATCCGAATAATGTCAATGAGTAATCATCGTCCAGTATCGAAAGAATGGAAGTCGTGGTCTCGTTTGTGAACAACTAAATCGTTTTCTCAAAAGTAAGGCCCCAGGAAAAAGCTATATGGTAGCGAACTCCGAGTCATCGAGCTTATCTAGGTACATACATAATCACGAAAATCTAATCCACAAAAATAAAACGCTGCAAATTCTTACACAGGGGTTGGTTATTCCTCGGACCAGGCGCATGGAAACTTATTTAAAACATGGGGGAAATGGGGAAAACGGTGGGTGCGGCGGGTCCCAGACCCATTCCAATCGATTCAGTGTCCATGATTTAGTGGAAAATGATACCCCACACGCCTAGGTTCCAGAAATCTCAAAAACACGTATTCAAAATGGGTAATATATACCCAATTTGACCCATAACTTCTTCCAGTGGGTGCCGATCGTTCTGGGACCCATTTTATTGGATTCAGCGTCCAAACTTTAGTGGAAAACTATACCCCACACGCCTAGGTAGCAGAAATCCCGAAAACACATATTCAAAATGGGTACCTAATAAATACCCAATTTGACCCATAACTTCTTCCAGTGGGTGCCGATCGTTCTGGGACCCATTTCATTTGATTCAGCGTCCAAAATTTAGTGGAAAATGATACCCCACTCGCCTAGATCGCCCAAAATCTCGAAAATCCATTTTTCAAAAAACACATTTTGACCCCTACCCCGCCCAAATTTGGTCCGATCGGGCTGAAAAGCTTGGAGGACCGTCCTAGGCCGGGACCAGATCCCTGGCCCAAATTTCAGATTTTTAGAAAATATTCTACTACCAAAAACGGCGTGGACGGCGGACGGCGTACGGCGGACGGCGGACGGCGGACGGCGGACGGACATTGACCTTTTTTGATCAGGACATCATGAAACGTCCAGAAAAAAAAATTGAGCCGAATCGGAGAGGTTGACCATTTGCATGAAAACATAGGTTGATTATTCAAGGAATAACCAACCAAAAAATAAACATGTCGATACATTGTTGCTAGAAAGTATAGGTTAGATGTTGGTTGTGAACTAAAGCGCCCTCTAGTCCATGTTTGACATAGAACTCTGATCACTCCTCGTTAGTTTTCTGATGATATCCATCGTCATGATTGAGTGATAATAAATAGTTCATTCTTGATTTTACTAATAGGGGTGTGGCTAATTGGGCAAACTCTGCCGTAATCGTAGTTCTTACTGGTACTACTCCGGATTAAGGATTGACATTGCGCCCTAGTCTAGGCCCCTCTAAGTGCACAGCCGTTATCGACGCAAAGATCAATGCATTCAGCTGCCTATTTAAGATCGACGATCGGTTTGAGCCCGTCTACTCTGCATTTTCCAGGCCGACCGTTCGCAATCTACGCTTTCACTTTGCGTAGACAAGTGCAAAATATGCAAAAAGGGAGTCTGGGTTTGTGCTCGATTGTCTGACTGTGCATCGACTGTTTAATAACAGTCTTTCGTCTTGAGTTATCGACTCTGAGGTCAGGTGTAATGCGAAGGAGGACCGTTCCGCCGCTCCCGATTTTTACGACGCCGCGGCGAGCCCATGATTTCGAAAATTTGGGTCAGGCTTGGTCAGACGGCAAAAAAGTCGCTACAGGATATTCGAGAATAAATCTGAAAACAAATTCCTTTAAAAGGGTCTCTACGCTGAGTGAAATACAATATTATTCCTGAGTATCCGCGTATCTTTTTTGGGCAACTACTCGTATAATATAATCCATATTGCTGCACCTGTTCTTGTAGAAACCTGATCTTCCACGCTTTTACTCGAAATCTCCAAGTGTGGAGCCGTATTCCTAATTGCTCTAGAGCTTATCGAAAATGGCGCGAGTAATCAACGGGTCATGACAACGTTGTCACGTACCCCAGGTAAATTAGAGAAGCTCATTTGGGTTTTGCCTCGCTCTCAGCTCCACTTAACTCGGAATTCCTTCGCCCGTTGAAGCTGAGGAATCACTCCTAATAACAGGATAGATTCAGGAGTGAAGTGAACATAGTAGTTTTCGTTGATTGATTGCGATTTAACTTTGGTTTCATTGATTGCGAGAGGAATCGTGTAACTTCTCAAACGTTTTTGAGTTTGGTTTGAATTTTAACTGCAAGTTGAATGTACATGGAGTTTCGGTGATGGCGCTTCTACATACAGTTTGTAACCAGAAAAAATCTGCAAATTCTTACACACGGGTTGGTTATTCGTCAGGCCAGGCGCAAGTAGACTCATTTCTTCAACATGGGGGAAATGGGGATAACGGTGGGTGCGGCTGGTCCCAGACCCATTCCAATCGATTCAGTGTCCATGATTTAGTGGAAAATGATACCCTACACGCCCAGGTACCAGAAATCTCATAGACACATATATAACCTCGGGCCAGGCGCATGAAGACTCATTTCTTCAACATGAGGAAATGGGGAAACAGTGGGTGCGGCGGGTCCCAGACCCATTCCAATCGATTCAGGATCCAAAATTTAGTGGAAAATGATACCCCACACGCCTAGGTTCCAGAAATCTCAAAAACACATATTCAAAATGGGTAATATATACCCAATTTGACCCATAACTTTTTCCAGTGGGTGCCGACCGTTCTGGGACCCATTTCATTTGATTCAGCGTCCAAAATTTAGTGGAAAATGATACCCCACTCGCCTAAATCGCCCAAAATCTCGAAAATCCATTTTTCAAAAAACCCATTTTGTCCCCTACCCCGCCCAAATTTGGTCCAATCGGGCTGAAAAGCTTGGAGGACCGTCCTAGGCCGGGAACAGACCCCTGACCCAAATTTCAGATTTTTAGAAAATTTTCTACTACCAAAAACGGCGTGGACGGCGGACGGACATTGGCCTTTTTGGTTGGTTATTCCTTGAATAATCAACCTATGTTTTCATGCAAATGGTCAACCTCTCCGATTCGGCTCAAAATTTTTTTCTGGACGTTTCATGATGTCTAGATCAAAAAAGGTCAATGTCCGTCCGCCGTACGCCGTCCGCCGTCCGCCGTACGCCGTCCGCCGTACGCCGTACGCCGTCCGCCGTCCGCCGTCCACGCCGTTTTTGGTAGTAGAAAATTTTCTAAAATTCTGAAATTTGGGTCAAGGGTCTGTTCCCGGCCTAGGACGGTCCTCCAAGCTTTTCAGCCCGATCGGACCAAATTTGGGCGGGGTAGGGGCCAAAATGTGTTTTTTGAAAAATGGATTTTCGAGATTTTTGGCGATCTAGGCGTGTGGGGTATCATTTTCCACTAAATTTTGGACGCTGAATCCAATGAAATGGGTCCCAGAACGATCGGCACCCACTAGAAGAAGTTATGGGTCCAATTGGGTATATATTACCCATTATGAATATGTGTTTTTGAGATTTCTGGAACCTAGGCGTGTGGGGTATCATTTTCCGCTAAATCTTGGAAGCTGAATCCAATGAAGTGGGTCCCAGGACGACTGGCACCCACTGGAAGAAGTAATGGATCAAATTGGGTATATAGTACCCATTTTGAATATGCGTTTTCGAGATTTCCGGTACCTGGGCGTGTGGGGTATCATTTTCCACTAAATTTTGGACCCTGAATCGATTGGAATGGTTCCGGGACCCGCCGCATCCACTCTTGTCCCCATTTCCCCCATGTTGAGGAAATGAGTCTCCATACGACTGGTTCGAGGAATAACCAACCCGTGTGTAAGAATTTGCAGCGTTTTTGATCTAGACATCATGAAACGTCCAGAAAAAAATTTTGAGCCGAATCGGAGAGGTTGACCATTTGCATGAAAACATAGGTTGATTATTCAAGGAATAACCAACCAAAAATAGCGCTACCAAGAATTTTGAATGTGTTTATTTTTGACGTTAAGTATTGAAATCTTTATTTTGTAAAATGATGAGAGCCGGGCATCTGACAGGTGGTTCCTACCACCTGTTGCATTTGTCTCCAGCGACAGACATCACGAGAACCAAAGGCTACCGAAATTCCAGAAGCGATTTTGAAAGACGGTGATAAACGAAAGGAATGAGACCTATTGACTGAACTGACGAATGAACTTCACAAACTGAGTCCCGTGATTGAATCGTTTTTGAATCAGATAAACGTGGGTCGTTGGCGGCTCCTTTTGTCCACCCATGCACACTGTCTGCCTTTTGTTTCTGAACGAAACCACCCGAGTAGTATCATTGTTGACTGAGGATGTCTCAAAATTTACTGATATCGGCGTTAGAAGAGTCAGTTTTCGGATAACCTAACAAACACGCATGCGTCGCACCTTGTTTAGATTTAAGTGTGATATTTTCCCCCATTGTGTTCATTTATTGGAAAATATCAACTTTCTTTCATAATGGATACGAGTACGCTAACAAGGGTTGGTACCTAATATGGAATATTGTTGACAGGTGCTGATTGGAGCCGCGATCGTGGCGGTAGCGTCCGCTACTTGGGACCCCGATTACGAATACCACGCTCGCTGCGCGTACGGCCACTCACACGGTGGTCCCGCCTACCTTCCTCCAGCTAACGGTGAGAGATTAATCAAATTAACAGCTCACGACGTGTTCTATCCAGTCTGAGCCAGAAGTGGCGCAATAAAACCATTAGTGATCTTGGTTCTAAGTCGGTTATTTCTTTTACAATACGCAGTCGAGAAGTATTGTAAGATTACGCAGACGGGATACTTCATCCAAGTTTAAGGAAGGACGGTAGTTTGGTATTATGTTAATGGTGCCCGTAGAAACTGTTCTCAGCAGTAGCTAAAGGTTCAATATTTCAAGTCGTTGTCCTATTGAACACAAAAACCCCAAATAGACCCTAAAATATACTTTTCCGTGTGGGTGATCCTTCAAAGGTTCATCAATCAGCATAAAAAGTGTTGCCGACCTGAATGAGATTCTCCCATTGAACTAGACCTCAGAAATACCTTAAATGCTGTCAGATGTTGAATATAGCTCAAAACGTCTGAATTCTTGAAAAATTGGGAGCTTTGTGGTAAAAATAGCTCTGATAGTTGCTAAACTCACTACCTAGTTCAACCTTGCATTTTGGGGAAGTACCAAAATTACCCGAGAGTCCTGGTAAATGTAGCAATCATCTTACAATATGGATTTCTGCCTCAAGTCATTTCTAATATACGAATAATAGAAGCATGATTTTTCTATTTTCAAAATTCTTCTGTCAACAATTCATTTCCAGTTGTTTTTTCGGATCAGAATAGAAATGGTATTCGTTGAAAACATTGTGGAAGATTGTGAGGGAGCCATTCTAACGGTGTATTTGCAATGACAAAGGAAGATTAAAGTACTTAAATTCAAATATTGTACATGTAATTACTATTTTTTAGAATAATTTGAAACGTTTTTTAGTATAGTAAAAATATTTTTTTAGGTCCTATTTGCACCGAAAAATAAATCTGGTCACTCATACTATGCGAAACTAACGAGGGATTGCCTATCTTCTTCATCGCTTGCCTTTATATTTCCATAGTGTAGACAACCGAGAGGCAGTTTATTCATTTCTAGTACTTGCGACTCAAAGACAGTGGAGAGATCCCAGCTTGCTGTAATATTCATTGTAACATTCAATTGAATGGAAAAAAAGGTTCATCTAACAAATAACTAGACTTATGGTAGTTGAGAGCATTACAATAATTATTCAATTAATGATGAACATTTTTAAAAATGAAATACAAGGAAACCTGACGTAAGGATTGGGACCGAGTTATCAAACTGAGCATGTAAAGAAATAGAAAATCCACGTTTTCAAAAATGTATACAGAGAAGGTGAGGATCGGCTACGTATGAAACTAGAGGAAATATAAAAATTTTTGGAAAACTCACCGGATTTTTAGTGCTGCCCCGTACTGCCTGCCTATTCAAAGTTGAGAATATCTTTTCTTGATGAAGAGTATTGCAATTGTTTGGTTGCAAGATATTTAGACCTCAATATAGAGGTGGCAGATTATTTATGATCTAAATGCTCATGAAGTGGGTAATCAACCTGGAGTCGCCACTTAAGAAGCAATTTGCAACTGAGCAATCTAGTTTCACGTTCTGGAAATATATTTTAAGGCGTAAATGACCTCGTGGGAAGGCCAGTCAATGGAACTATGCGCGTATCATGTGCATGTTTGTTCAAGGTGCTCTGTACCTCAGAACGCGGTCATTACTTGACCATTGTGCTTTTTTACATGTCATACTTGCAACCGACGGCCTAGTTCTGTAAAAGGCCTCTGAACAAGGTTGGGAACACGCGAGCAGCGAAACATTCACTCTGATCCTAATTGACAACCTTTCCGCGACTTTTCAAGTTTTACTCGAGATCGTTAGAAATCGATAAAAAGGTCCGGAGATTGATCTGTGGCTGCGAGGAGGTGAGTTGGCCCTTTTTCGGACTCGGCCTCACCAAGGTCCAGCATCAAGTGTAGGCCTATTGTCGGTAGGAGGCTGGGCGGGTGAGGTCACGGCCGCCGCAAACTGCAAAATGCGACTATAACACAAAACGTGAACCAGATCGCGACAACTCTCCCTTCGTCCACTCGACCTCGGCTAAGAGCCGGGCGATTGCGTTCCCGTCAGCCTCAAAATCCAACGCTAATTGCCTTTTCCTTATTTGACGTTTAAAACAAATCTCCTGAAATCAACTTACCCTCCCATAGATCACTCACCTCTCTAATTTCTGCCGCTTTTTGCCACTTGTTTCACGGTCGGCCAGCGCCCACGATTAGCATTTCTAGGCGTCATGAGATAGGAATATTTTAGAAATTGACAGGAAAGACTAGTTGCCTACAAGTTTGCTAATTAACCTTGAACGGGTTTTCCACTTCGAGTATGTAGGTAGAAGATGACAAAAATGGCGAGCCCCCAGACGGCCACACAATATTTTAATTATTTTGCCGTCTCCTCCACCGTTGAAATACTCATGATTTTCTAAGAATGACATGAAACTAATTTTTCCGGAAAAAGTTACAACCTAGTGAGGAGTAGGCACGAGTACCTCGTCTGTATTAACAATAATAGTGGTAACAATAACGCTTTTCTATCTCCCCTTTCTAAGCGGGCATTATAGTAGCATTCTCACGTCAAATTGGAAACTTATCATTTCAAATCGGAGATTTTACAGATTAAATTGGAGGTTATACATAGGAAAACTAGTGGGTTTACACGTCAATTTGGAGTATGACAGAATAATTACATTATTTAATTCTGGGAAAGCAATAACAACTTATCAGCGAGTGCAAGGCATCATTCAACATGCAAGAATGAACTTAATTAACTGAAAATAATGAACAAATTTTCCAACGTCATTCTCTTCCTGCAGGAGCGGCTGTCAGGTTAGGGACTATAGTTTGGTGAATCAACAGGCACCTTTAAAACAGTGGCATTTGGAAGGGACAGATGCGGGCAAGCGTTGCGGCGTTGTGAAACGAACTATTTTCCGTCAACCTCCAATTTGATGTGTAAAACATAGTTGAAATGGAAAACCTCCAATTTGTCGTGAAAATGGTATATACAAGGGTTGGGTATCGATGTTTTTCCTATACACGATGTTCCTTCACTGATGTTTACCTGACATCAATGTTTTTATTTATTCGTTTATTTATTGATTTAATCATTTATTAAATCAGGACATCATGCCAGAAAAAAATTTTGAGCCGAATCGGAGAGGTTGACCATTATCATGAAAACATAGGTTGATTATTCAAGGAATAACCAACCAAAAGGTCAATGTCCGTCCGCCTTCCGCCGTCCACGCCGTTTTTGGTAGTAGAAAATTTTCTAAAAATCTGAAATTTTGGTCAGGGGTCTGTTCCCTGCTGAGACGGGTCCTCGAAACTTTTCAGCCCGATCGGACCAAATTTGGCGGGGGTAGGGGTCAAAATGTGTTTTTTGAAAAATGGATTTTCGAGATTTTGGGCGATCTAGGCGAGTAGGGTGTCATTTTCCACTAAATTTTGGACGCTGAATCCAAATAAATTGGTCCCAGAACGATTGGCACCCACTGGAAGAAGTAATTGGTCAATTTATGGGTAAAAAAAAACTTAATCACCACCTGGGCTCAAACTGAGTACCTTCCGGTTACTGCCGAACGCGCTAGCCACTTGCTTTGAGAGGATAAAAGGGAAAACGTGCCACCGTGTGCCTATTGTAATAACATGAAGAAATTGGTGTATCGAAACATCGTTGTTTTCTGGGTATCCATTCTTCAAGAAAAACGGGAAGGCCGATACTTGTTCATTGATACCTAAAGCGTTCATATCACTGGATGACCTTTCACATTTCATAACTAGTACCTACTAATGCGCTGTTTGGTCAGTGCTCCTTCCAAAATACCCTATTTATGCATTCTCCTCGATTCCCTAAATTTGTGCTGTGCGATCTAAGTTTTTCATTCGTGTCTCTCGTTTCTAAGTACATTTAGATTCATACTCATGTTGGTCGTTAAGTTATGTGGCCAATATGTCCGCCAAGAAATGTGGTTAGTACGTAGTCTTGAGACAACAGTACATCCTAAAGAAACGCGCATAATTCAATGATTTCCTACGATTTCCATTTTTCATTTCACGAGACAAATAAACTAAACGCTTCCAGCAAATGACAAACACCGCGCCCGAGACTATTGCCTACCGATCAAGCTAATAACACGTTTCTTGAAGCAAAAGCGACACAGCCTACCGCCCACGCGACCACGCCCACTTGACACCTGACGACATGTCGTACGATTTATGGCAAGCGATAAATTTTGACGTTAGGCCTCGATTGGCCCGATCGAAGGAGGCTGGACACAACCCACATTCCGAGTTGATGGGCTCACATTGAGAAGGGAAGCTGAACTTGTTCAATATAAGTGATTGTTGATGCAAATTCGAGAACAGGGTCAATCAAAAGGCCTATTCAGTGTCTATTCATTCGATCGATTAGGCTCCTACATACTTGAGTAGGTGAAGTAGTCATTTTGCCACATGTTTGTCAAACAAAACGGATATTTATGTACTCTCAGATCGAGTTTCTTCTGCACAGACACTACACTGCAATTATGGGCAAATCTATAGGGCTCTTTTAATTGGACCTATTTGTCAATTGTGGTTTACTTTGGATTACTATAACCGAACGTTTTCGGATTGGGTAACATTTTTGGGAAGAAAAATAGTTTGTTTTATCCGCATGAGTCCAAGTATAATAAACCAGAAGGCAGGGCAAACCAGGGGCTTTTGGATAAAGCATTGGTACTAACTAATCCTGAACGTGCTTACTCCACCTTTGGTAAGCAGGAGAAAGACCATGCCATTCGGAATGTGTCTTTAATAGCAATGAAAAACCTTGGAACTCTTACAGAAATATCGTAATGAAGGGTTGATCAATGTAATGCCGCTACAAGGTCAACAAGCGGAGATTCTCTAGGCATGTAATTAATTTTGAAATTCGTGCCTATCAACACTTTCTCAGCGGAATGGGGAAACGTCTTGTTTGTGGTGACCAGAACGAGGACACAACACCTTAAAAACCTAACTAGTTTGAAAATGATATCGATAAGGTGGTTTCGGCTTCGGAGGTTAACTCGCCAATACGGGAGCCAATTAAACTACTTGTTGCGCTCCACTGTGACAGGGTCTACGATGAGTAATAAGTCGCTTCGGGTGAGGCCTTAACCTTCATGCTGAGGGTTTTGGTCTTTTGAATTTTGGCTCCGGAATGACATGTTTGACGTGGCACTCTTCTGTTCCACATTCTGTTCACAATATTAGATTAATAGGAGGAATATTTCATCACGAGTAGCTGGAAGAGACACTGACGGCACTTCTTCACCTAATATATTTTGCTAAATAAGCTCCTTTTTCTCTCTAGTTTGCTGATAATATTCGCTCACGTTTGTTACAGGCCCCAAAGCATACATTTCATCGGCCCCTGCCTACAAAACCTACTCTTCCATTGGAGGAGGCTACTCAAGTGGTGGTTATTCCGCGGCGAGTGGGTACTCTGCTGGTGCAGGTTACTCCGCAGGTGCTGGTTACTCTAGCTATTCAGTTGCTCCCGCTGCTGTCCAGTATGCTGCTGCTCCTGCCATCAAATACGCTGCTGCTCCTGCAATCAAGTACGCAGCTCCCGCCATTGCCTCTTATGCTGCTCCAGCCTTCAATTCGTACTCAGTGAAACCCTCACTCAAGGCTTACTACAAGAGCGGCCCAGCATTGGCTAGTTACACTTCTAGCAACAATGTAAGAGTAGCTGCTGCCGTTCCAGCCATCGCCAGTTACGTCACTCCTGCCGTGAAGGTTGCCGCAGCCATTCCAGCTCTCAAGGTTGCCCAGCCAGTTGCTGCTTACAATTCTCTCGGTTACTCCAATGGATACTCATCCGGCTACTCTCAATCAGCTAGCTACTCCAGCGCAAATGCCTATAAATCTGGGGGTTATGCCGCCTACACCAGTTCCCCCGCCATTGCCAGTTATGCGGTGACTCCCGCTGTCTCTACTTATGCTGCCCCAGCTGCCAAAATCGCCATTGCTCCTGCCTACTCGGCTGCCCCTGCCTATTCTTCTTCGTACAGCTCAGGTGGATCTTACGGTGCTAGCAGCGCCTACAAATCTGGAGCTTCATACTCAAGTGGAGCCGCTCTCTCTGCGTACGCAGCCCCAGCCGTCGCCACTTACAGTGCTGCCCCAGTCGTTTCCAAGGTTGTCGCTCCAGTAACCACTTATGCTGCAGCCCCTGCATACTCATCTTCTCAAATTTCGACTGGATCTGCTTATAAATCTGGCGCTGCTTACACCTCGTCGTACAGCTCTGGTGGTGCTGTCCTTTCATCTTACGCCACTCCTGCCGTTGCTACGTACGCTGCTCCTGCCGTAGCTACGTACGCTGCTCCTGCTGCTAAAGTTGTTGCTGCTCCTATCCGTTATGCTACTGCTGCTGCCCCTGCTGTAGCCACCTACACTGCTGGTGCTGGTGTTGCGAAGATCTCTTCTGGAAAGAACATTCACCAGGAGTACATTGAAAACTACGTATGTTGAATATTTAATTCGCAATGTACATTTCCTAGAGCTAAAAGTATATTCACATCAATTGTGCTAAAACATCGATTTTATTTGCCAATGATTTTGACGTAAATCGCTTTGAAGTTCGTTGGGTGGTTCATTGATTGGGGAAAAATCACGTGAAACCCCCATGGCATAAATGTTTGCATTTCAGTATCCAATGATGGTAACGTTTTTAAACTTATTTACATTTATTCACAGGACCACCACCCCAGGTATGCTTTTGAATATGGTGTTGACGACCCACACACCGGTGACAAGAAGCACCAATGGGAAGAAAGGGACGGTGACGTCGTGAAAGGACAGTACTCCCTTGTCGAGGCTGATGGCTCTGTCAGGCAAGTCGACTACATTGCTGACTGGGAAACCGGATTCCACGCCACCGTCAATAAATTGGATCATTCTGCTGCCGCTAACGTAGCCAAACCTAAATACGGTCACTAGACGGCCTGACGAACACTATACCGTACAGCATCAAATCAACATTAGCTCTTACGAAAAGAAAATTCCTTTGTGTGTATACCAATTCGATACTTACCTATTTGATTCTGCCTCTGATATCCTATAATTGTCAGTATCAGCCCATTCATGTACAAATATTTCCATCGTGAACGTTTCTCATGACAAAGAGTGTTTCCCAGGTATTCCAACATCCATCTCGTATTAATGAATGTTTTAAAATATCCTTCTGCCACATCAACCTCAAACCTTTGAACATGGAAATATTTGTGTAATAAGCTCTTTTAGATAAATAACCATTGGTGTTCACCACCAATACTCAAATAGCTTTTGAGCCGTTAGATTTGGTCGAACATTTAATCAATGTGGTGCTTTACCGTTCATGTGCCATAACTGCATTTCACGCTATTAAAACTGCCATATTAGTCTTTCCTCAATGGCACATAATATCTCTAACCGTGTATAGTGCAATCGCTTGGCCATTTCTCTTGAAATTTTTTCTTAAAAGCATAGGTTTCTAGTTACCATCAATTTCATTATAAAACCATTATTATACCCTCTTAGTTACCAATCAAACATGTTACCTAGTCTCATTCGTGGGATATTGGCGTTTTGAAAGAGTGAAAAAATTCATTTTTGTGTCATAAACCTCCATATAGAATATCTTTATTGTACATACGTCTCTTTGTGATACTCATAAATATCCTATGTGAAAAGTGATTTTGTATTTTATATTTTTACTATTTCCAATAAACGTTTAATTTGTACTTATTCCTGAGTTCGTAAATCGTAGAAGGAGTCCAATTTGGAATACTTTCTCGAGCAAATCGAAAGTTTGCGGAAAAAAAAAACTTCCTCGGAAATTCCCAATTACCTTGAATTATAATGGTACCGATGGCCATTCTACATAGAAAGAAGTGAGGCGGCAGACCCCATCAATCAGTGGTAGTGAAGCCCAAAACCCTCAATTATAATTATTGAATAAATGGTAAGTATGTATATACACGTCGTAAGAAGGTGGAGCAAAATGTAAATGAATATGGGCGTCCTAATAGTGGGTGTTGGGGTGCTGGGAAAGGTGTTGAACCACATAGATATTAGGTTGTTTATTCGAACGAGAAAAACTGGATTTTATTGCATCCTTCCTTGAGAGGCCCTCGGGGTGTTTTGGCGATTCAAAAACCCGATGGCTCGGCTTGAAGATTGAGACAGCGCGGTTAAGGGCGGCGCTGTGGATTACAGAATCACACGGTCAGAAACTGGGCCAACTTGGGAATGCAAGGTCGCCGTTTCTTATTATTAAGGGAAACGCGTCGCCGAATGATATCAAATTTGATGATAATGAGAATTATCCACGTCTAAGTTGGAAGACGCCGGGTGATTTTGTATTCAATATGCGTTCTGAAATTTGACTCTAGAAAGGCTGGTAACATCGATCAGATCATCTGGCCAACGAGGTAGGTAGATAACCTCATAGACTCATCATGGCCATTAAAACAGCGTATGAGTGGGATGAGCGGATGAGCAGGAATGTCAGATGTGCCAATGTCAGTAGGTACAACCAAGAAAAAGAATCACTAGTTAATTAGGTATGTGGGTACCTATTTGCCTC